>VUQR01028372.1:0-19961 GCA_015108515.1 Hemichromis elongatus
TGACATGAATGAGTTGAAGGGAAGTTATGAACTGTTTCTGAGAGACAAATAACACCAGGATCCTTTTCTATGGAGCTGACAGCTGGTAACTGTGCAGGGGCGGGTCTAGCAAAGTTTTGCCAGGGGGGCAGGTAGGGCAATAACAGGGAAAGGGGGGCACAAAGAGATATGTTTCTTTATTATTCTCATTTTGAATGTCTAGTTTAAAAAAAATGATCTGAATCTTAAAACCAAAGTTTTCATTTGATCTTAAATGTATAGAAATCCAGTATTGTATGTAGGAGCTATTAAGTCGAATCAGCATAAAAATGACTTTATTTATCTCCAAGGGGCATGGCGTTAAAGATAAGGACAGGGCATAAACAGACAATAAGAATGAGATAATAAATTAAAAAAACAGCTAAACATGACGGGTTTTAGGACAAAGTTTGTGTTTTCCATTGTTTAAGCACCGGCACCGTTTCAAAAGTACCGGTTTGCCACCAGTATCGGATAAAAGCTAAACGATACTCATCCCTATCCATGACTGACCTTCTCTGGATCGCCCCTAAATAATATGTTCGACCAGGCAGCGTGTTTAACGTCTTCATTATATTGAAAGTGTTTAAAAATCCTTTCCAGTTATTTTGTGCCCCGGTTTGGGCTCTTTGGTGTTCATGCTTATTAAAAGTTGTGATCACTGAAACCTGCAGGTGCTGAGCCTGTAAGAAACTCTTGTAGATTGTTCACTTTGTTTTTATTTCAGTTAGTCTAATTTATTCGTCTGTCAATAATAAAAAAGTAAGACTAGAAAACTGTAACAAATACGTTAAATGTAATATTTTTAGCTTATTTAAAGCTTTTTCGTGTCTCAGCTTCTGTTTCTTCTTCATCTGCTCCTCCACGTTTCCACATGCCGTCGCCATGCAGCCCGGCGAGCGTCAGTACCCGGGTCAGGTGTACGTGACCATCGGGCCCGTGAGGAGGAACCTGCCTTTCGACAGGAAGGACAGCACGGTGACGCTGCTGAAGAACGACCAGGTGCTCATCAACCTGCTGACCGACATCATCACAGAGAAGACCAGAGCCACCAACATCAAGCCCAAAATCCCAGCGACCTTCAGCCACACCAAGGAGATCAGAGAGAAGGTCGGGCTCGTGTGGTGAAACCTCTCCGCTGTCTGTCAGTCCTATAATTAGAAACGTCTAATTGCTCACGTCTTCTCTGTCTTGTGGTTTCACTCTTTCCGCTCACCTGCGGGTGGCAGGGCGTCATCGTCAGCCTGAAGGAGAAAGAAGGCGTCATCAAGACGCAGGATGACAAGGAGCTCGGCTTTGAAACCAAGGAGAACTTCAGCGACGTCGAGTTCACGCAGGAGGACATCAACGAGGAGGTGGAGTTTACCATAATCCAGGTGAGGCCAGTTGAGAGCGTGCTCGTGACCGTCAGCACCATTTTCTGGGCCATTTCCAACATCTCTCTGCTCTTACCGTCAGCTGAGAGAGGGACGACGAGCCGTCAGGGTCCAGCGGGTGAAGGAGCCCCTCCTCCTGACCCTTTGCACCGCCACTGCTACTGCCACCAGCGACGAGGAGGATAAGACGGAAAACAATGCCAGCGAAGACTGCTTCACCAAGCCAATCAGAACCAGGACCAAGCAGGAGATCGGACCCAACATGGTGCTGGACACAGAGCTGTACGAGGGCATCGTCAGCCAGACCATCATCGAACCCAAGGTGACCCTCAACTGAAACCGTTTTAAACTTAAATGAGAAAACTGTAACTAACGCTTTTAATGTTTATTGACCAGTAGATGTCACTTATCGAGTTTAAACAGCTGTTAAATAAAAATTAATAACATCTCAGAATCAGCTCTCAGTAACATTCAATGAAACTCCCAGAGTCTCGGTGTGGAGCCAAACTCTCGCTCCGACGCCTCTGTTGGTACAGTGACCTCATTAAAAAGGCTCCAAGAGCACAAACACAGCCCTCGGGTCCAGTTCAGGTGAAGCTAGCAGCTACAGCCATCCATGTCACCATCTACCTGTCAGTCAAAACAGGCCACGCACCTAATAATACAAACTGTGAGCCTTAATTCAATTTAAACCGATGAGCTATAGAAATGGTTGTTAGGAAGGGGAAGTAAGCAGACTTTGTACCAGGCTATAAGCATGGTTATTTAATAAGCTCCTCCCCCACATCTCCAGCCCGGCATGCCTGGTTACCCAGGCCAGATCCACGCCAACATCGGTACCGTCAGGACCAACGTGACCTTCGATCATCGAGACTGCGGCGTCACACTTCTTAAGAACGACCATGTGCTGATCAACCTGCTGATCGACATGGTGACGAGAAAGAGGCGAGCGGCCAACATCAAACCCAAAGTCCCGTTCACCTTCAAATACACCAAAGAGGAGCGAGAGCTGGTAACGCAGCACACACACTGATGACCCGCCTCCTCCATTCTGCTCCATTCTGCTTCCAGTCTCTCAGGATCCGCTGTCTTTCAGGGCATCATCACCTCGCTGGGGCCGGAGGTCGGCATCCTGAAGTCGGAGAAGCACGGCGAGCTTCCCTTTGACGTTTGCGAGAACTTCAGTGATACGGAGTTCAATGATGACGACGTCCAGAAAGAGGTCGAGTTCATGACCATCCAGGTGAGTGCGACGGACTGGACCAACCGAACGGGAGCGAGCTGCAGAGAAGGGGCGGGTTTGATCCATCGCTTTGTCTCCATAGGTAAAATCAAATATGAGGGCAATCAGGCTGAGGAGGACGAAGAAGATCGAGGACCCGATCCTGTACGAGCAGAAGAAACGGGAGGAGGAAGAGAAGAAAAAGAAAGAGGAGGAAGAAAGGAACAAGAGAAAAGAGGAAAAGAGTAAGAAGTGGGAGGAGGAGCGTGAGAGGGAGCTGGAGCAGAAGAAGAAGGAGGAGGTGGCTGCAGCACTGGCAGCTGCCAAAGACAAGGTGAGGAAAGACACTGAGCTCAGGCTGAGATGTCACATTTCAGTCTCTGGATCTTTTAGAAAGCCATTACAGCCAACAGAGGGCGCCCCACGCCAACAGCTAAATAATAATATCAATAGCATTGCAAAATCGGCGGGTCCTGAGCGTCCAAGCCACTAATGATGATTGACACTGACTGAAATCAGGGGGTTACCCCGGCTGCTTAACTCAGAGCTTCTTATTTTAATTTTGATTTTATTTTTTCATATAATCATATTAAGCTTCTTTTTTTTATTAACCTTGTGTCCATTTATCTTCACAAAAACATCATGAGCCACGAATAAAACTCTGAGGCGTTTCTGAATGCTCACTGTCCTCCTGACATCCTGCAGTGGACGCCACTTGGCTTCAAAATGAGAGACCCCGACACGCTGGACAACATCAGCAAGGAGCGATTTGAAGGTACCATCCTCAAATCAATTCCCAGACACCCTCTCAAGATAATAAAGAAGGAGCTTGAGGAGAAACAGAAGGAGAGTAAGGAGGAGCGAGGAGGTGCCGATGCTGGACAGGTACAACTTCAACAGCTCTGTGGGAATTGCAATTTCCCTCCAAAATGAAAAGAAAACAGTCAGTCTGTTGTTGCTTTCAGATTCAAATAAAGGTGGAGAAAATGGAGGAGGATGAGAAGGGAGAGGTGCAGGGAGGACAGGAGGAAATCCTGGAGCTGAAGAAGGAGAAGGCAAATGAGGAAGTAACGAAGGAGAAGCCTCCTGAAGCTGAAGATAAAACCAAACCAGACACAGAGGTGGGCCGGCTGGTGATGACCATCGACGGCCAACAGAAACAGCTGACCTTTGGCCCCCAAGACCTACTGACCACTGCCACCATGCTAGATGGAGACAAGGTGAGTAGGTCTTTCGTCTTCCAGGTTTCAGAACAGTTGTTTATTCGTAAAAATATCCTTTTCAAGTTTCAGTGTTCAACATCTACAGAATGTTTACTTCTTTGTACCTGATCCTGAACTGTGTCTCAACTGCACAGGTGCGTTTCAACATCGCCACCCATCGGGAGACTAAAGAGGAGCGGGCGACTTACGTGGAAATTCTCCACGACTCCTTTGAAGAATCTACGGAACAGCGTCAGCACGTAAGACTTGACGTTAGTTTGGTTACTCCGTGCCTGAGAGTCAAAAACTGAATGTTGCATCAGTTTGGTTCTTAGGGTCTGAGTCCAGGTGTCTGCTGCTTTTCCAACCAGGGCATCGTGATCGAGTTCTTGGAGGACTCTGGGCTCATCAAGTGCACTCAGAACCCCCAGCTCTACTTCCACATGTCCGAGGTGATCGAGAAGAAGAAGCTGGAATTGAATGAGAAGGTTGAGTTTAGCATTGTCCCGGTAAGTCCCCTTGCTGAGGTCTCAGGGTAGGGGAAAATGTTACAGGAAGTCAGGTAAACTCTAAAGGAGGGTCCAAATATTTCTAAATGGAACTATCATGAGGTGATCTGTTGAGGTCACACAGGAAAACACACAAACTGCTCTTTCTGAAAAACAGTCGACTGCCTTTCCAGTGAATCCCTTATCTCAGGACAGACTTCGCCTCCTGCTGGTCCTGGCCTTTCCTGGAAAGCCTCCATGCTGTGTGGAGTAGAATGAGGATTACCAGCTGCAGAGGAGGTGGATTTTATCCAACCACCGCTTCAGGGATCCACTTGAGAGGCAGCTTAATGATAATCCGGAACAACTCTCTTACCTGCTGGTAGAGAAACGAAACAGGAAGTGCTGAGGCTTTCTGGTCGAACATCAAGAACATCTTATTTTCTTCTTTTGAGTCCAGTGTATCAGAGTTGACTTTTGCAGATATGTTTTTCTTTTTAAATTTGGTGGTGTTAGAATTAATGTTTTAAGTTTAAACGTGAGGAAATCAAGTGTGTTTCCAGGTGACATTTCTGATTAAAATGATGTCTGTCATTTCTTTCAAGCATGAAATGGCAGACGGGGGAGTCCAGGCCATTAGGATAAAACGTTACACAGAGAGTGTTTTTCTCCCAGTGAGGAAACTTGGTGGTGTGGGGGCAAACAAAGGAAAGGTGAGGATGACCAGATTTAAGTTTACACTGGTCCAGTGTAGATGCTGAGCAAACTCTAACTAGTTTGTAATTGATGTCATCATTTTGACAGTGTCTTCCAATCTTTCTTTCAAACTGTAATAAATTGTAATACATTTTGTGAAGAATGCATTTATTACAAGTGAATAATCTGTTTAATCCAGTTTGTTATATTACTTAAAAAAATAAAGGTAATCCTCATTATTCCAATTAATGTGGCGTAACTTTTTTTTTGGCAGATGACCATCAAACTGACAAAAGCTTCAGAAGAGTAAGTTATACAATCAACATGTTCCCACTATTCATGTAAATATATTAGGCTATGATTAAATGCTATATTTCTTTTTGGATCTTGGAAACGTTGTAAAACGTATTAAGAACAACTTTCCCATTACTTCCTCAGGAAAGAAAAACCACAGGCAGAGAAGCTGAAGGCGGTGGTGAAGAATCTCAGGGCACAGGACAGCAAGACTAACAAGAAGGATTACAGCGCCATGAGGGGTAGATACAGCAGGAGTCGGAGTAGGAGTCCCTCCAGAGACCAGTTTGGACGTATCAAAAAGAGACGCAGCTCCAGCATTGACCGGGAATGCCGGAGCAGCAGGCACAGGCAAAGTCGAGAGAGATTACACAAGCGCACCCGAAGCCGCTCCAGGAGCAGGAGCAGGAGTCGCAGCCAGAGCAAGAGCTCCAGCAGGAGCCGTAGCAGGAGCAGGGAGAGGAGCAAAGACCGGAGCAGCAAGAGAAGAAGTAAAATAAACAGAGACCATGAAGAAAGTCACAAGAGGAGGAGGGAGCTGAGCCCTCCTTCTAGGCGAGGCGGAATTGTGGATGACGAGCTGGCGAGGAAGAAGCGGGAGCTGGAGGAGCTGAATGAAATGATCGCCTATAAAAAGTCATTAGTGGACATTGACCCAAGAGGACTGGAACCCGGACAGAGGACCTGCATTGACTACGACCATGGTAGGATTGCTGTTCCCCTCACCGAGTACAAACCAGTCCGTTCGATCTTAAAGAAACGACCAGATGGACCAGAATACCTCCACCGTCCTCCTTACGATGACGTTTATTATGACCGTCCGTATAGTGCTTACCAAGACAGGCGCTACAGTGACCGCTACGGGGACCCGTATACCAATCGGCCATACACAGATCCTTATGGTGACCGTCCATACAGTGAACGCACTTATGAAACTGGCCTCTATAGTGAATCTCCCTATGGTGGCCCGCCGTCTACCAGCCGCCGCTACACTGATCGATACGATGTTTATGATGAACCCTACGATGATCGCTACTATGACCTGGCCATTGTGGACCAACCTTACAATCCGTATCCCCCAGCCAAACGAAGGCACTCTCCAGAACCCCGTGGTCTCTCGCCCCCTTCTCATGCTGGCAAAGTTCACACAGCTTCAACTCACCCGCCTTTGTCCCATAGCGCTGCCACTTCCACCTCCCAGACCTCATTCCGACCCCCTTCACCCATAGACTCGCCTCCTAGAAGCCCGTCTCCCAAACTAAAGGACAAGAAATCACGCTTGTCTCCTCCAGCCGAGAAACCACCCCTGGACCGTTTCCTTGATATGCTTAACCGAAAGGTGGACACTGAAAAGAATTCAGGACCAGTTCATGTTAATGATGACCTTCTGCCTCATGAGCGGGCTCTTCAGGATGGCAAGGGTTTCTCTCGAATTGTGGGGCTGGCTCAAGAACCACCGAGCATTAGTCTAGCCCAAGAAGGGCAAAAGAGACCACCAAACCCTAAACGTTCCTCCGTTGAGAAAACAAATGAGGATCCAAAGACAGAACCCTATGACAAGATCCAGAGTCTACTTCGTACTATTGGCTTGAAGCTGAGTACAGGAGAAGTCTCTAAACTGGCCAACCAAGCCCAGGAGAAAGTCTTTAGCCCGAGATCTTCCACAGAGAGAGAGACTTCATCAGCTCCACGGGAAGAACTGCGGACAGCCAGAACCGGTTCTCTGGAATCGGATCGCATCCATTCCCCCTCGCCTGTCAGATCCTCCAGTTTGGAGCCGATCAGCAGACAGAAAACTAATGTGTCTGAATATGAAGATTTCCTGGATCAGCAAGAGTTAGAAGCACTTAAGAAGGCACAACAGCTACAGAATTTTACCAAAACAATAGGGAGCACACCTGTCACCACCCCTTCTCCAAAACCCCCTCCTGGGCCTCCACCTGCTCACTACCGACACCCAACACCACCATTCAACTGGCCACTTGGTGTCACCGCTGAGATTTTGCCAACGCAGACATCCACAACCAGCATGGTCACTCAAGCTCCTCCTGCAGCAGGTCCACAATTCCAAACACTGGGACAACCTCCTGGACCTCCACCTGGACCTCCCCCACGGCGGCCAGTACAGCCTCCTCCAGGACCACCTCCAGGACCTCCACCACGACGTCATCCTGGACAGCCCCTTTTCTCTCCACCTTCCAATCAGTCAGTCTTGCCTTTTATTGAAGTGCCAGACACAGCGCCTCCCCTTGGGACCACTAGTCCTCCACAACCTTTAACCACTACTGTGGTACTACCACCATCATCAGGACTAACATCTTCCAGTCCTGCAAGCACTGACCAATCTGCTATCTCTACCACAGTGGCGAGATGCCTGAAGGTCATTGAGACTGTGAAATCTCTAGCTGTTCAGTCACCAGCCAAACCAGTCAAATCTGTTCAGTTCAGTTTACCCACAGACTCACCATTAGTAGAGACAGAAGATGACATAAAGCTCAAGCAGAAGGAGAAGGTAGGTTCAGCACTGGTACTACTGCACTATCGGATATTTTACTGCAACAGAGATAAAATAAGAAAAGTATGTTAAAATGTACTGCAGAACGTCTGGTTTTTGGATGTGTTCTTTCCTTAGATCGTATATTCCCAGATAGCTTGTACACTTGAGAGTTAGAAACCCAAGAAATGATAAAAGAATGGTAAGATCATCTGTATTGTGGTGGATTTCTTGAAAAGGTATTTACATTTATGTTGCAGCTGGATTTGTACAACCAGAGACTTTTGGAAAAGAGAGAACAGGAGTTCAAGGAGATGCTAGCCCGTAAGAAGCAAGGGGAGACCAGTAAGGATGGCTTGCTAATCTCGTCAGGTATCAGAACCTCTGTTTTTCCAAAAAGATATTTCATGCTAACTAGAAACCTTTCACTTGCAGGTGTTTTGAATGACAAATACATTTTCCACTGCATATTATATTATTTTCATGGTTTACTTTTTTATTTCAGTTGACACGTACTTTGAGTATTAAAAAATCAAAAAACAAACAAATAGGTTTTAGTGAGAAGCCCAGCCACATGGTAAAACATTCAGAAGATAACACCAAGGAAGTTTTGCTTTGCTTTATCTAAATCTAAAACATGCTCCTTAAGCCTTGTTAGCCAGTTATGCCCCATGGGACAGACACCTATCCAGTGCTAAGATACAGTCATTACAGTCACGTCTTTTCATCTAGGTGGCCCTGCCATCTTATAGATTACTACACAGTAGAAAAAGATAAATATATATATATATATATATGTTAGGGCTGTCAGTGTTAATTGAGTTAAAATGGCGTTAATGCAAAACCCGCGTTAACGCGGCAAATCTCCGGTAACTGCCCTTTGTGTGGGGCTGGACAGCGCTAACGTGTTAATTGAGGAAGTGCCATTTACGCGATTAATGCTGACAGCCCTAATAAATATATATCCCCACAGCTTTGACACGGAGTCATTAACTCCTCTAAAGGCATCATGGACATTGCAATGCTACAATTGTGTGTTCTTCTGCATCTATTAGCTGAGTCTAGTGGTTCATCCCAATGATTGAGAGAAGTTTTTCAGTATCAACCCACAGTGATATCTAGACAGGTAGACAGAGTGATCATGTTTTGGAAAGCTAGCACCATATTCAGCTTAGATTTACCGTATTTTCCGCACTATAACGCGTACTTAAAGTCCTTTAATATTCTCAAATATCGTGTGCCTTTTGTAGGAATTCTGGTTGTGCTTAATGACCTCGAACTGATTTTATGTGGTACATGGTGCTCAAAAATCTGTCAAAAAGGTTGTAGTAAGACTTTGGTAAGCTATGAAGCCGCACCACTTCATGGATTGTTTAAGCATTATGGCTACCGTAGTCAGGAGCCTCGTAGAGTAATCCGGGTCCAAAACTCCGTCTTCTTCAGGTTCCAAAGTCAGACGAACACTGCAGCATCACTGAGAGTTAAAAACTGTCTAAATTCTTTGATCTTTCATAAAATGATCAGTGTTGCTGCTTTACCAGGTGGAACAGTTAAGTTTAACATCCAAGAAAACAGAATTTAACAGAGTTAGAAGTTAGCAGGAAGTTAGCTCGCTAGTCTCCGCCTAAACATGATATAGCATGTTCTGACTGAGATTTCTGAAAACATTCAAACGTACAGCTCTGCTATCACTTCCAACATAAATGAAGACAGAAAATTAAACTTCAGTCAGGAGAACAGCTGAGATAATCCATCCACAACACCAGGTTAGTCATTCATGTACTGCAACAACATGAGAATAGAGCAGCTGGGAGAGGATTCAACATTAATGAATAAATGGTACAGAAGTGGAGGAAGCAAGAAGAAAAAGTTGAGTAAAGTTTGACTTATCTGACTGTTTTGTTTTTTTTTTCACTTAGTGCACCTTATGTATGAAAACAGACCCATTCATCGACATTGTGCCTTATTGTCCAAAAAATACGGTAGTTACACTCAGTGGTCATTTATAATTACGCCTAATTCAGAAGGTATATTCTTCTGCTAAATTCTATATATCTTACCAGTTCAGGAACAAATTTGCTAACTGTTTGTATGCTGGTACTTTCTCTGGGTCTACATCTGGGTCGTCCTAAATAAAGGTTGATAATATTTTTACATGAAGGATCACATCTCTAATCCAAAGAGGGAATTTCAGAAGAATGTGTTTGACCTGAAATATCCTAATTTGAGCCACAAAGAACCAGTAGATCCTTCTGTCTGGTCTCTCAGCCTTTACATAGTACCAAATATTGAGAGGTGTACTCAAATGGTAACCACTGAGCGTAAACACTGAACAGCTAGTATAAATATCCCATTTCAAAGCTTTGAATGGTTTTATGTTTGATAGTCCTGATACCTGCTCTCCTTCAAATAAACCTAGTACATTGCTTCAGCTCACCAGGAAGAAGACCGTGATAAAGACCATCCTTAAAATGATAGATTGACTCATTCCTGCCTATATTTGGTTGGTTGCCCTGTCTTATCAAGATCTTGGGTAGTTTCTGTTCTTTTCTTTATTTATTCTAAAATTCAAGGCTAAGTAGTCCAGGTTTCAGTCTCATCAGAACTGCCTAGATCCAAGATCTAGGGTTGTATCATAAAGAGGGAGCGTCAATTCAGGAATAAGATCGGCATACATGGATTAGTGTCGAAAAAAGTGGTCCAGCCATGTACTCTGAACGCCGCCTACCCAAATGCATGCAATGCGAAGAGGTTGTCTAGAGCTGTCATTTTGTTTGTAGTTAGCCGTTAAACAGCTAATGTTCGGTATATGTCAGCCATCTATGCGTGTTACTGATATGTACTATCCAGACTAACATTTGACTGAAGTGAGAAAATGTTTACTGCAGATAGTGTTAGAAACCACATCAGCTGTAGTTCAATAACGATGACAGTACCTTAAACAAAGCAGAGCTCAGACTGTCCATTTCTGCACTGGAAGTAAATGCTAAGCTACAGGTCCTTATGAACTCTGCTCTCTTAAGCCGAAATATCTCGCGTTCACAAATGATTTGCCGTATTTTAATGAGCGTTTGTACATCGGGGCCCATCTTGGAACAGCCTCTTTTCTGATTGTTTTAAGAGGTAATTGGTAATTTGGTTGCTAACAAGTCCACTTTTTTAGACATTTAGTCTTTAGTTTTTACAGAATTGTTTACTCAGGATTTTTCTTGTGTTTGATTAAGTTTTTGAGTCCAGTCCTAATGAAATGCTCAGGGTAAGTCAAGTTTGCTCATTTCCATTTGCATCGAACTGAAAGGTGTGCAGAAGAAGATCCAGGAGACTATTCAACAACAAGTAAAGCCTTCCTTATTCATTTACAGTAAAACAAACGTGGAAACAGTTATTTTGATCCAGCCAGTTTTAATACTTAACTGGAAGAGCTCCTGAATCAGGAAAGCTTCCTTGAGAAGGTTGTTTAATTTCACCAAAGGTAAAAATGTTTGGTTATCTAATATTTTAGAACTAATTTGGTACCTAATGAGAAATTAGAGAGGTTACATATTAAGGATATGACTTTTGTTCCAGAGTAGACCTGTCTGCTAGTTTGGACTGCTAACTACATTATTTTACATCTGCTTGATTGTGATCTTAGATATAAGATTTTTTACATGATGTTTTACAGGCTTCTTTGAATGTCACAAAAGACTAGCAAGTATGATGAGTAAGCATTGTGTCCAGATAAATTTGTCCTTTTTTATTTGGAAAATTTACTCCATGTATATAACATCCATATTAATCTCCTCATGAAATTACCCATCTCGTTACCATAGGCTTCATTATGCAGGTGTCAATAGCTTGAAGTGAACCTATTCTGCTAATATACAGCTTTGTATGTGTTCTCTGACTAAGTCTTTATATTCGTGGCCAGAAGAGCTCCTCGCACTTGACGGCCGTTTTCTAAAAAAAAAAACACTTTCTCCTGATTGGCTCAGTGAAGGTTCAGTTAGAGTTTTTGGATGACTTTTAAATTAGACTGACCACATTATGTGAACGTTGGTCACATTTAATAAGAACATCTGTTATATACGCTGATATGGATTAGCAGAATGGGTCCACTAAAAGAACATCGCTTCTGAACATAGAATATTTTTAAAACTTGTTTAATGCAGCGAAGCATTGTGTTTAAATTTGCACGATCATTTTAAATCATCATCCTGTATATAAAATGTACACGTATATTGTCAGTACAATCACGTGGTTGGGATTGTACCTGTTGGTCTGTGATACTACCCGTGTTCGTTCAGTCTCCATTCAGGACTCAGCTAGAGATCACTGTTTCTTTAGTAGGTCATCAGTATAATATTGCACAGTCTAATAAGAGTATCCTCTTATGTTTGAATGTATAATTAACAAGTGTTAAACATGTCACACCAATATTTTAAGTTGTCCAGCTTTTGTTATACAAAAGGGACATTGTACTTTTCTTCCTCGTTTACCTGTAACACCAATGTTAGCTCAGAACGCTAACAGAGAAGTGTTTTCGAAGCTCGGACTGACGCACCGCTGATAGATATCTTTATCCGCACTTTTTGGGTTCTCTTTTTATTTTCTGTGCCACAAACATGGCTGCATCACAGGTGGTGGTTGAACTTCAAACCTTTGGACTTCCATCATCCAAACAGCAGTAGGTCGCCTGTCACAGCTCACACTTTGACGCGTTTACATCTAGTGTGACTCCTCCCATTTTGCCTTTAAACATGTGCTCAGGTAACTTCTATTCACGTTGCAGACCTATGAGGTTTCACAGGTTGGACTTTCAGTTTAGACCAGTTTGGTTTAGACATCAGTGAAATAATGAGGTCCAATATAGAATTGGAGAATGGAAATGGAAATAAAATCTCTCAAATAATCCAACAGCAGGACATAATGTGACCATAGAGTTATGCTAGATAGGCCTACACTTTGCAGCCTCTAAAGATCTGACCCTCACTTAAATTAGTGTAGTAGTAGATGCAAAGAAAAACTAACTTCGTCTTTGAAGTTTTAAGGTAATGACTAAAACCCACCATCCAGTCAAGCTGTTAAACATCCACCAGTAGTTTGAGTAACTACTACCCACATGATCATTGTTAATCTGTGACCCAACAATACCAAAAATCGGCCACTTTAAGGCCTTTTTGAAGCTTTGGCAGATTCAACCTTTAGTGTTTCACGTGGAGAGCAGAAGAACATCATACTGGCTGAAATGTGATCTACAGCCCATCAACATGTCACTATTCTTGGTTGGATTTTAAATGATAAAAAGTTTATGGAAATAATTTTCTCCCAGGTATTGTTTCTGTTACCTGGATAAGACTGGACTGTGCTGTAAGCCCTAGAACTCTGGCCATCACCCCAACGACAGTCAAGCGAGTGTAGTCGGGCTTCCAGAGTCCCGTTCATGTGCCCTCGTTAGGCTTTTTTGAGGTCCAGCTCCATTTCCTTTCCCCACATGAAATATTGGACTATGAAGCAACCTTTATTTAGTTATTAGCTAGGGACAGGATATAAAAACTGCTACAGCAACCGCCGCTCACAGCTTTGCATACGTTACATTTTAAAAAGGTTTAAAATAAAAACACTGCAGACTTATTTAATGTCTTGATGGCAAAGGTAGGTGATCATTTTGGTCTCTTGATTAATCAGGCTGATAGTTTTGATTTCTTTAAAAACTTACTTTTGTTTATATTAAAGTATAAATTTATCAATGAAGTCATGAGTCTGAACATGTAGATACAAAGAGTAATTTATCACAAACATGTAAATGGTAGGTTTTTCTTTAGGCTTTACACTTAATTTTCCTGAAATGGTAATTATCACTTTGACCATTTATATTGTCATTGATATATTGAGCTAGAAAGCTTTAGCAAATATAAGAACAACACAGAAAAGCTTGAATGATGCTCCAAGTAAGCGGACTGAAGCAAAAAGACACCTCATCTGCAAATAAAGTTGACAGGATGAAGTTTGCACTGATAATCCTATGTGACGTTATCTGTGTGAAGGTTGCTTGTTTCACAAAGGTCGACGGACCTTTAATTCAGCTGTCGGCCTTCACAAATGTCCAAGCACTGCATATTAAAATATAATTTGTGCTAATTAAAGCTGACCTGAGGCTTTGGTCTAAAAGCTTTGTGAAACCAGCTTGAAGACTGTGGTCTTAGCTTTTGGATTTGATATGATGAATATGATTTAGGTTCAGCTTGTGAAGATGTTCCATAAGGCTTTGGCACTTACAAGTATATCCTTTTGAAATTTCCAGGTAAGCAAGTCAGTAGTGAGCCCAGGAACGTTTGGATTGTCGGTCATTCGCTGGTGTATTGGGCCGAGTCGCGTGCCAAGTCTCCAGAGGTAGGTATGCAGCTGGGCATGGACCCCGGCAAGGTGACCGTCTGGTGGAAGGGCACCCAGGGCATGACGTGGTCGCAGCTGCTGCCGCAGCTCCACCAGCTGAAGGTCACCTGGCCCAACCCAGATGTCCTCATCCTGCACTTGGGGGGGAATGACCTGAGCACCGACAGCCCCACAGACCTGCTAGCCTCCGTCAAGAAGGACTTGACGTCTATGAGGAGCATCTTCCCACAGTGCGTGCTTGTGTGGTCCAATATCCTCCCTCGAAGGGTGTGGCGCCACTCGGCGGACAGCCAGGAGGTCGATTTGGTCCGCACTACGGTAAACCGCCGGATCCAAAATATCATCTCAGAGCTGGGCGGCACCTCTCTGACCCACGATAACATCCGGTGTGGCGCAAACACGGGTCTTTACCGGGTCGATGGTGTCCATCTTTCCCAAAAGGGCATCGACGTTTTCAATTTGAACCTGCAGGACTTCCTGGAAAAGTGGGAGATGGAGGTGAACGCAGCCTCTGAGAAGAGCTGAGAGGTTTCACGTTCATTTTTTTTTAGGTTTATTTCCGAGGATAGCTAGGCAGTTTTTCACCAACTCTGTAGCTGCATAGATCTCCTTCTGACTAATAAAACTGTTTTAGCTTACTGTGTAGCATATCTCACATCTTACAGTACTAATAAATTCACTGTATTCATGAATGTCTGCTCATTTTCAGCCATTACGACTAAATGCAGCATGCGTGAGGAGAAATCTTTCTCATGCATGGAGCTGTTAAAGCTGCCAGTAAATCTGATTTCATCAAAAGCATTTTCATGATTTAAACTGCTTTATGTTTGTGTTTCTGTTTTGAAGAAGAAATAAACAGTGATTCAGTCTGGTCTGCTGTTTTTGTGAAAAACGATGAGCTGTGATATGTGAGAGCAGGAACTTTTCTGTGGGAGCTGTCAGAAGCTTCTGTGACATCTTCATTGGTCATATTATTGGAGCGGAAGATGGAGAAGTGTGACCGTTCATTTTGTCAGTAATTTTTGTTATTACTTATTGTACATAGTGTAGATGAAGGCAGGCCCTCACATTTGGTCTTTAATAAGAGACAAATGAAAAGATGCTGATTGTTTCTGTCACAGTACGTGTCTCTCATATATGGTACTGCTTTATTTAAAAATATGATTTTTTTTAACCTGTTTTTTTTTCTTTAGTGTCTTTGTTTAAAGGTCAAAGCTGCTCTTAATCACGTGGATGTGGGCGGGACTTCCTCTGTGAACGGTTGTGATTTCAGATGGTGAATTAAACAGAAATGAGTTTGTAATTTTTCTTTTTTGTTTTAAAGTCTCTTCATCTGCATGACCTGAGTTCGTTTTTGGGTCCGTGTTAAAAACCTTTTATTCATGTCATTGTGATCATTTCAAGCAAAAGGGTTCCAGGTCAGAGCAGTGTGACCCTCTGAAGGCGTCTCTGGGCTCCTGATGCATGTTTAATGACAGGTGAGCAGAAGTAATGATCACTTATTGGTTAGTGCTTGTGAAGCAAGCTGTGCAGCGTTTAGCAGCAGCGGTCTCGTGTGGAGGTTGAAGTCTACATAAAGCACCTGTGAAAACGCTAGCGTAGGCTAATGTGTGGGTTTCCCGTGTGGCCACAGAAGCTCTGAGAGGTAGGGATGTCTCCATCAGGTTTTTTGGCCCCCGAGTCGGAATCATTTGATTTTGAGTATCTACCGATACCGAGTCCCGATCCGATCCTTCTATAATACTTTTTTTTTTTTTTTAAATAAAGAAGAGTGAAGAAACAGATCCTGGCTGTTCCTTTCTTCTTCTTTTTTTTATTCATCTTATTTTAACATTCAACAACTCTGTTAACAAATGAAGCACTTTAGTGAGGTCGCTTGAACAAAGTAACAAATAAATTCTTCACTTATGGACTTTAGTGCAACAGTAAATATAAAAAAGTCTAATATAAAAACAAACAGCACCTCAACTTAAACTATCCAGCAGGCATGTGAACAAATACCCAGATCAAAGCTCCACAGTGTTCCAAACTGTCCTGCAGCCTGAGCCGACTCGTCCTCGGCTGGTTTCTGGGTACATTCGCTGTACGGTGTCGGTGTTTGTTTTTGAGGCGCCGTATCAGGTTTGTTGAGTTAAATGGAGCCTTTTCCTTTCCACCTCTTGCAATCCCAAGTTTACATATGTCACAGTTTGCTATGGCAACGTTGTTGTCACCAACTTTATAATCCCTCCAGACCGCAGACGTACTCGCGCTTTCCGCTTCAAGCTGCTTCTGTGTTCTGCCAGCAGGCGTCTCTGTAACAAAGTGACGTCATGCCGCACGCGTTGCTGTTTCTGTGTGGAGTCAAGAGGTCTAACTCTGTGCCACCGCATAACTGTAGATGTGTTCAAAAATAAATAATCATTATTAAAAAATTATGAGAATATATATGTATGTGTGTATGTATGTATATACATGATCTGGAGGTAACGTCAGATTCCGATCGTGTCTGAAACCACGTGATTTCCAATCTCATGATACTGAGAAGTATTCGTTTTCATTTAATAAACATACAGCTATCCTTTTATTTCAGCTTCCTGTTCATTCTGATCTATGTTGAGTTGGAATATGAGACGTTTCTGTGATAACTTTGGTCTTTAAATGTTCCGTTTAAGCAGTTTGTAACTGAAGATGGTCTCTGATCACCTGCTCAGGAAAGAGAGCAAAGCCAAAAACATGTTTATGTACATCGAGAGGTCCCTGGTATCCAAATAGTTCTTATTAGAAAAATCAAACACTGAATGTAAATGATTTGATGTTCTTAGGTGTGTGTTGTGAGTTTGTAGGTTAAATGACTGAGTTAAAAGAATACTACTGTGAGGGCAGGAAACTGGAGAGATGAAGATCTTCATCCCTGAAAATAGACTCGACTGAGTGCAGTAGATCCAAACTCTCCTTTTCTTTACATCTGAGGTGACGGGCATTAAACTTGTCCCCACTGTGCGCAGAGCCAATCAGGAATTTTTCAAGTCAGAGTTTAGAGCTCTGATGTTTCAGATGTTTTCATTTTGTGTGGTTCCTGAGGGAGCCGACCAGGCGAGTGTCTGGTTTCTTTGCAGGTTTCAGCCAGTAAGACACTCCAGGTGAGTTGGCAGGTGAACCGATCTGTGCAGAAACTTTGGACGCTTGTGCTCATCCTCTCCTGTTTCTTCTGGTGTGGTTCCAGCCTTCACCTGGCTAGAAAAGCTAAGAGGGTACACTCAGAATGTCGCACAACTGTTCAGGTCTAAAGATCCTGTAAGCGTTCATATATACTGGAGGTTAACTGAAAGGAATTTTCAAAGAAAAAAGATCTTCACTCTGTGACCCTCATGAAGGTGCCAAGAGCTCAGGTAAAATCAGAACCTGTTTGAGGGTGTTTACCTGTGATGGATCAGGTGAGTGAAAACTACCTGCTGACTCAGTGTGCATCAGGGTGTCCAATAGAAGCAGCTGATCAGTGTAATTAAACATAAGCTTGAGTATGTTATCAAACAGAAGCTGAAGCAGACAGATGTCTGCAGCCTGAGAAGATGAGCTGAAAGTTTGCTGCGTTCATCGTTTCCCCTGAAAACCTTAAAAAAATCCTGCAACCTTTATTTTTACAGTTTTTATTTTCCAGCTAATTTCTTGCAAATGTGCTTAGTAATTTCCAACTAGTCCACCTTAAACCTCAGGACATCTCTTGCAGACGTCCAGGGTTCGGTCCAGAAAGGAAACTGAGGGCAAAGTGTTGTTGTTATCGAGGAAGACCTGTTCTATTGGGGAGGCCCATCCATGGCTGATGGTGTCCCGCTGTGTCAACAAGTCGGATTATTATGTTTCTGTTGTAACATGGAGTACATTTGTGAATGAGCTGATCTGTTGGTAAAGTTCTATAAACTTTCATTTACCTGCTAAAATAACAGCATTTCATGTTTTAAACAACAGCTTCTTTTTTCATTTCTTTTGCTCTGAGAGGAAACTGGATGTTTGAAACATGATCACTTTTCTGTGATTTCACTGCATCAGCAGAAATTGTTCAAATGTTTATCGTTGTTTTTACTCAATAAAGAATCAGTGAAGCTTTTTTATCCAATTGACTCTTTTTTCTAAAGATGCATGATACAAAGAAGTCCTGAAGCTCATTAAAGATCAAAGCCTCAGAAACTCTAGATGCGTTTTAAAGCAGTAAATGAATCGATGACGTTTCACTTTGACTGCTGTCAGCCCGTCACTGCACAGAATCCATCCTGAACTCTGCTCGCTGATTGATTAATGCTGTCTCCCTGCAGGCTATAGAACCATCACAAAGGTTGATCTACAGTTTAGTGCTGAGCTCCAAATGTGCCTGAAATTCCTCCTTTATCACTTTAAAAACAAAAAAGTCTCTGTTCTATTAGTTTGCATGGCAACCTGTTAAAATGGCTGATGTATAAGAATTTGCATGTCCAGGAAACTTCTAGAGTGCCTGACAGATGTACAGGAACACGCATGACTCAGGGAATCCAGTTATTGATGAAAGTGGATGGTGGGTTTCATGCCAGAGGGGTGTTTGCAGAGCTCAGTAAGCAAAAACATAATGATTTTGGGTTCACGTGATATTTTCAGATCTCAGACGAACAGCCTTCGACTCTTTGAACATGAGGTTCTGTTGGATGATAATATAGATCTATTTTAGGTATGTTACAATGTACACAGTATGTTATGAATATACTATAACTATGAGTATGTACAGGTTATGAACATGTTATATGTTTGGTGATAAATGTGAAAACTATACAGGTTGTTAGATATACAATTGGGAGTATTCACATTATATTATGCAGCACAGTGGTACAGTGATTAGCACTATTGCCTTATAGCAAGAAGGTCCTGGTTCCACGCAGGGACTGTGAGTGTGAATGGTTGTTTGTCTGTCTGTGGCAACCTCTCCAGGCAGGGTGTGTCCTCTCCGTCAATAAAACAATAGATTAAAAAATTAAAATGCAAAAAAACAACAAATAAAACAAACAAGTAAGAGGTGTATTAAATCAAGTAAGCCAGTTTAAACAAGTAGGTTTTGAGATTCAAGGGATTCATAATTCAAGATTCTTGATTCGTCACATGCAGCGTTATACAGCTACAACTGCAGTGAAATGTAAACTGAACACGCTCCTCAACTGTGCAAAAAGGGTTGGGAGAAGCAGAACATTATATATTATATATACATGAATTAAATAAGTATAGAAAACATTCGGAACACTTACAAAATAGACAATCTTGACATATGGAGTTTGAGAGAATTTGAAGCTCCTCTTGAGTCTCTCTGTCCTTGCCCGGATTGTGCCGAACCTTCTGCCGGATTGCAGAAGTGTGAAGTGTTTGTTGCCGGTATGAGACGGGTCCTTCAGTATCTGTGCTCTAGTCCAGCATCTCCTGGTGTAGGTGTTCTGAAGGGGGGGGGGAGAGCAATCGGATCACTCTCTGGAGAGCTTTTTGGTCCTTAACACAGCTGTTCCCATACCAGGATGTGATGTTATGTGTGAGGATGCTCTCCATAGCACCTGCATAGAAAGTCCCGAGGATCGCTGGTGAGACCCTGAACTTACTCGGTTGTCGGAGGTGATACAGGCGCTGCCTTGCCTTTTTGGACTGGGCCTGAATGTGGGCAGCTGTGAAACAAGGGAATCTATATTTCTTAACACTGAAGAAAGTGAGTTCCAGAGCACGTGAGCAGAGTAACTGAACTCTGTTCCCCATTGTGATAAGACAAGTAGAAGGAACATCAAGCTGAGTGGCGGATGAAGATATGAGAGA
>VUQR01028382.1:0-25841 GCA_015108515.1 Hemichromis elongatus
GTTCTAGGGTCAAATGGTGGAGAGTCCCATATTTAAGCCTTGTGGGAGTGTCCCTCGTAGAGGGACAATGGGCCCCCTACTGATCCGCTACCTAATCACATGAGGTGTGAAAACGGGTGTGGGTCTCAATCAGCCATGGTTTCAGGTGAACTCATTGTGAAACCTGGCCTCACCCTATCATGTGAATTCCAGAGGTCAGATGGCCCAGGATGTGAGTGGGCGTTAAGGCGTCTGGGCAGGGATCTCAGAACTGGATTATAGATGGCAGACAGTTGGTGTCGTAAACCACCGCCTCTGTTCAAAGATGGCCGTTCACAGTGGACATAGATGGCTTCTTTCACTCCTCTTTCAAACCATCTGTCTTCTCTGTCCAAAATGTGAACATTGGCATCCTCAAAAGAGTGACCTTTGTCCTTTAGATGCAGATGGACGGCAGAGTCTTGTCCCGTAGAGGTGGCTCTTCTATGCCGTGAAACACAAACTCAACAACGTGGTGTATGCTGTACAGTGTAGCGAGGAATGCCCAGACCTCTACATTGGAGAGACCAAACAGCCACTGCATAAACGCATGGAGAGAGTCATGGAAACACAGTTCAAAAACTTAGTCATACCTGTGGTAAACATGAAAAAATACAAGAGACACTTCAAAGAGTTATCAACATCGCTCAAATATCATCGGCCACCCCTTTCCCTCCCTCTGCAGCACCCGCTGTCTCAAATGGATGCATGGCGGTCTGCAGAACAGCCAGGACGCTGGGCGTTTTATCTGCTGCCCTCTGGTAGATTTGGGGCACTGAGGTCACGGACAATTAAACTTAGGGACAGCTTTTACTACAAGTCAATAGCTCTAATCATTGCTAATGCCTGACGTGGTCTGATTAGCTATTTCCTTATGCTTATGTCTCTGCATACACATTTCATTTTTACACTTGTTGTATATATTTTATTCTTTATTTATATTATTTATTGGGATTACCACTTGCCTTTGTTTTAGCGAGAGTGTGGGACAGCACTCCAATTTCGTTTTCATTATTTTTTTTTCTTCTTTTTCCCCTTTAGGTGGTGAAATTGAAGCAGATAGAACACACACTAAATGAAAAAAAAATATTACAGGCCGTCTCCTTCCCCTTCCTCGTCAGACTGGTGTACGCTTTCAAGGTAAAGATAAAACAAAGATGTAAAGATGCTTGTATTTGTTCTACACTAGTGACTGTGAGACGTTCTATATGAAATTTTTCTGGTTCGGTGCCCTGGCAGTCTGGCACTTGAGCTCCTCCTTTAGCGCTGTACCAGGTGATGTCCATTAGATTTAACATGCCAGCTGGTTTGAATGGACTCGGTGGTCAATATTATGAACAAGTATTAAAAATGTAAACTTTAAATTCTTCTTGTGTGGCCAGAATATGTGACTTGTTTGCTCACATTGTAATTGTCAGTGAATTGGCCAACATGTCGTCATCGCATTTAGATTAAATACCAAGCCCCCTGGTTTCTTTTAGTTATTTCATGCAAGATGACGTGAGTCCCAAGAACAGCAGCTTCACTTTAAACTGCACATATGGTTCGTCTCTCGTCCTAATGTCCTTATTTTCTGATATTTAAGCATAACCAGGTCAGTTTGTTCTTTTGACAGTACACAGGCACTGTGACTGTGTACCATTGCACTCAGAAGACTCACGAAATTAGAGTAATAAAAATGGGAATACCTAGGGCTGTTCGATATAACCATATATATGTCGAATGACGATATAAAAACATCTGTGTGAAACGTCGTTTCATATTATGGTATCATTTGTTTCGTGGTGTCGCAAAATAAACTGTTTACAGCAATATTTTTTCATCGTTGTGATGGTCACTGTAGTGTTATTTTTTTAAAGTTCTCTCTTTCTCTTATAATTAATAACCACGGACGGACAAGCGACTGTTTTTATGGGTTGTCATTAGCAACAACGACGATAAAACCACGGCGGGGCTCCGCCACCCCCTTGTTTATTTTCCCACATAAACCTTTGACAATAAAGCTGAAGATCCTGTTAAGGCTTTTCAAAATAAACTGAATCACGTGAAAGAGCATGCAGAGTGTCTACGGATGAGAGGCAAAAAAAGAGCCGCTTAAAAAATAAACCTTAGACTCAAATGTTAGAACAGGCTTTTTTTCGCAGCACGCTGTGTTATAAATACTCACAAAGAAAATAGTGGCCGTTAAAACTTATGTCTATAAATGTATAGTTTTATGCATCGGTCAAAACACTCGACTCCAGGTACACGACGCCCAGCTGAAAACACTTCACGCACGGCGAGTGGAACAAGATTCACAGAATTTACAGAAAATGTAAAATTCTTGTGATGTACAGCGTTGTCAGGATGATAAATGTCTTATATCAGGATACAACATTTTGGTCATATCGCACAGCCCTAGGAATACCTTAGTGACCATATTTGTAATTATATCCTTTTAATTAACAGGACAACTCAAACCTCTACATGGTAATGGAATATGTTCCTGGTGGAGAGATGTTCTCACACCTCAGACGCACTGGGAGGTTCAGGTATTATGCACATAATTATTGTTATTATCAGTAGTTTGTTTGGGATGCTGTTGTAACCACAAACAGCTGAACAAAAGCAATTTTTAGGTGTTCTGATTTGGTCCACCGGTGCTATAGATGGGTTTGACTGAGTTTTCTTTCACTCAGAAGAGACTTTGGTTCCTTCGTATGTTCCACCAGTTTCTGACTGTCTGTGTTTCCTTCTTTCAGTGAAAACCATGCACGATTTTATGCAGCTCAGATAGTACTCACCTTTGAGTACCTTCACTCCTTAGACCTCATCTACAGAGACCTGAAGCCTGAAAACCTGCTCATAGATCAACATGGGTATATCCAGGTATTTAGTCCATGTAAAGAAAAAATTAAACTGAGTGGAAAGGCATGGATCATCAGCAAATCGGAAACGCTGTGTTAATATGACAATCTGGGGCCTGAACCCTTCAGATGTTAGTTTACAGCTGGACAGTAATGAAGGAAGATACATTTTACAGACTTCTGTTGCCATTGTTCTGTGTTTGTAGTCAGTCTAAAATCAGACCTAAGAAAGTAGGTTGTGACAAGTGTTGTGTTGTCTCTAAAATAACATTCTATATTGTGCTATACCTTTAAGTCATATTAACCTGAATTATTTTAAATATTTATTTTAACTAGATCAGCTGAGGATCCCAGCACAAGAAATGTTGCGGAATAGTCCTTGGTCATCTTCATGTATTTATTCTTCTTATAACAATTGTGTTGTTTTCTTTTATTTCAGGTCACAGACTTTGGTTTTGCCAAAAGAGTAAAAGGCAGGACTTGGACATTGTGTGGAACTCCTGAGTATCTGGCTCCAGAGATCATCCTCAGCAAGGTGAGCCCTTTATGCCCAGTTAGCCCATGTTAATCTGTTTGAATGTCCAGCTGGAGGGTACTGGGACAGATAAGATAAGATAAGATAAGAAATACTTTATTAATCCCGAAGGAAATTATGGTTAAGGCTGCTGCTTTAGCACTTTTTTTTTCCAGAAGACAGTGATGATTCATTTTCAGTGCTGACTTTTGTATGTATCAATTCTCATTTAAGAATTCAAACAAACAGCTATTGGTACAGCTCAGTACATTTTTCACTTGTAGCCTTTGACACCGAGTGTCAGCTGATGTCTTTCCTTACAGATTTGAGTCAGTGCTGCGGTTGAATTTTTCTCTGTCCCATATAACTATGGGGTATTCATAAATCAGGATATAGTCTTTATATTAGTCGTGAGATGTAGATCTATAGGCCCACAAAATAAAGCGTGGACAGAGCTTTACCAATACTGTCTTTGTTTTGTTTAAAGTTCATTCTGCTGTAGCACAGCACACATGTGAACTCTGATTTTAAAACAAAAAGTCTGACACAGAGACTAGATTATATCATCAGAGGCATCAGTAGAAACATCAGACCGGTTGGAAAGGACTTTACTATTACTTTGTACTTAGAGGAGTGAGTGCAGAGGGTGGGCAATTAAGACATGGCCCTTATCTTTGAGGTCAGTATTGCAACTGACCTCTGTGTTGGGCTTCTTTAGCTCTCTGAATATAAGAGGAGTCTGCCTATCTTCAAACGTTGTGATAATTCCTGTTACTTTTGCCTTCCTAATTTAAAATAGATGAAGAAAAGTCTCTGACAACTGATGAAATAATACTTTTCTTTCAGGGCTACAACAAAGCTGTGGACTGGTGGGCTCTTGGAGTTCTTATCTACGAGATGGCTGCTGGTTATCCTCCTTTTTTTGCTGATCAGCCTATTCAGATTTATGAAAAAATTGTTTCTGGCAAGGTATGCAAAGATAAGCAGTAGCAAAGTTCGAGCTTTAATTATTTCCAATGTTATTAGTTTGTGAAGGTAGACAAGTTTAAATATCTGGGGTCAACCATCCAAAATGCCCAGGAGAGGTGAAGAGAGAGTGCAGGCAGGGTGAAATGGGTGGAGACGAGTGTCAGGGGTGATTTGTGACAGAAGGATAGCAACAAGAATGAAAGGGAATATTTACAAGATGGTAGTGGTGTTGTGATGTGTGGCTTGGAGGCAGTGGCATAAGAGGTGGACCCGAGGGGTGGCAGAGTTGAAGATGCTCAGACTTTCTGTGGGAGGGATCAAGATGGACAAGATTAGAAACGAGCACATCGGAGGGACAGCACAGGTTAAGCAGTTTGGAGACAAAGTTAGAGAGGCAAGAAAGAGATGGTTGAACATGGAGCTGCTGGGCCAGAATAAGACCTCAGAGAAGATTCATGGGTGTAGTGAAGGAGGACATGCAGAGCATTGGTATGGCAGAAGAAGATACTGAAGACAGGGTAAGGTGGAGGCAGATGATCTGCTGTGGCATCCCATAAAAGGAGCAGCCAGAAGAAGGAGGACACTGCTTCGATATTTCTCTGCCTAACTCACTACCATTGGGACCAGCTTGCTTTTGGCTCTCCAGTTGTTCTTTAGTGCTTTTAGCTCTTTTATTTTATCATAATTAGCAAAACAGTGAATTTATTTTTCTGCAATTTGTGTTTCATAACCCACATCTTTTATTTATTTATTTATTTATTTATTTTTCCAATTCTGCAGGTTCGGTTTCCCTCTCACTTTAGCTCCGACCTGAAGGATCTGCTGAGGAACCTTCTTCAGGTTGACCTGACAAAGAGATTTGGGAACCTGAAGAATGGTGTCAATGACATAAAGAATCACAAGTGGTTCTCCACAACAGACTGGATTGCCATCTATGAGCGAAAGGTCGGTTTTGGGGGGTTTTTCCCAGGGAAATTAACCAATGTGCTGCACGCCCATACTTTTTTGGATCAATAGACGTGATGTGGCTCATATTAAAAGGAAAAGTTCATATGTATCCTTTTGCATTCTTAGGTCGAAGCACCCTTCTTGCCAAAGTGCAGAGGACCAGGAGACACAAGCAACTTTGATGACTATGAAGAGGAGGAGATCCGTGTATCACAAACAGAAAAGTGTGCAAAAGAGTTTGCTGACTTCTAGTGAACGAGCAAGAGTCCCAATCAGGGCTCTTGTGTTTCGGGATATTTGCACTCTGATGAGGGTTAAGATGGAACTGAGGCCATCACGTGCTCAAAACAAATGCCTAGTTCCTTCAATCCACACAGCCGAATGAGCTCCTTTTTTTGCCATGATCCTGCGTGCTGTTAGCACTAATCTATACACAGGCACATTATGCAGACACCCCTCGTGCTGCAACACAGAGTACTAGACCACGTTCCCATTGTGTTTCCTGTTTTTACCTTGTTTTCTATGTTTGCCACTGTTAAGTGTCCTGTCGTCCCTTATTTAAGTTCTTATTTGAGAAGCAACTTGAAGACAGATATTAATCTTACTTTGAAGCAGCTAGCTGGTGTTGCACATGATGTGATTTTTAGGCTTTTGGAAAACGAAGGGACACTTTTGGGCGGAGCGTTTAAATTCTTGATATTACATTGGCTATTTTCTGTGACAACAGATCAGTGAAGGGAAAGAAACGGTGATGGCTTCTAGAAGTTTCTCAGTTTTGGCACGCTCAAAAAGGCGGATCAATATTGACAAGTATTATAATGAAGCAGAAACTTGTCAGTGTTGTGCTAGCTGATCAGTGTGTAGCATCGTTTATCCATATCTGGTCCCAGGACATTTCCTCTTTACCTCAGTCTTGGTGTGATGTTAGCATAATGGAATGAAGTAATATATTTTTTTCTGGTACAGCTATGTTAGAGAACAAAGGGAACTGAGAAATTTGAGTATATCACTGTGCACAACCCATCATTTACACGATTTGTTCTATAAGTGCGTTTTTCAGTGATTGAAAGGTCAGGTGGTTTTATTTTTTGAGGTTTTATCATGAACGGGAAGCAGTGTTGGTCACGTTTGGGTTGCTGTTTGAGTTTTTTTTGTCTTTTAACTGCTGTGTTTAAGCAAAACAATCACAAAACGTTGCGTACCTGCCATATTTGTTTGATTTTCATTTTTATTTTTATTTTATTTGTACAGAAGTGTCACAACGACCTGATAACGCCCTAAAAAATGTCCCCACTCTTTCGTTTGTTTGTTACCTTTTAAATTGTTTCATAGACTCGGACATTCATGGAGTAAACAAGTAAATTTGATATGGGTTAAGAAAGAAACAAAGTGTTCACAAACTGTGACAAGAAAACTGAAATCTTATAACCTTGAAGTATTAATAAAACTCGGCCACTACTGCAGCAGCAGCCTGCAGTCCTTGTGAAAAAATTTTCTAACCAATATGCAGCTTGATGCTCTTTTTCTCTTTTTTTTTTTTTTTTTAACATAGTAACACGGCTAACAATAATAATCATTTTAAAGGAAATAAACTCACAAGTCTTTAACTTTTTTATGAGTTACTCCTGTTAATTTATTGTTAATTCATATTTTATAGGGTTTTCTGAGCACCTTTCGTGACCTATTAATTCTCTGTCCCTGCCGCTAAAAACAAAACAAACAACTCTCCGGTTAAAAGTTGACATATCTAAAGGACTTTTCTTTGATCCAGATATCAGAAACACTTTTTTTGTGTGTGTGAATAGAGGTTTGTCTCTGCTGTCCACGCGAATGTCAGAGTTTGGGCTCATTTTTAACGGTTTGATCCTCACAGCTGTGCGAAAATCACGTTTTAGATTTCACACTGTCAGGAATAGCAATGCACTGTTGACAGTGTTTCACTTTAAGTCCCTTAAGTCTTGAGAAGCTTCGTCATAATTTGACAGGACGCTCAAGTATTTGTATGCGTGGAAAATGCAATTGAGTCAACAATCATAGAAACCAAATGTGAAAAAGGTTTGCAGACTGAATGCTATTTTGTAGCATTTTATACATAAATATTGGCTACACGGGAAATGAACCTTTTATTTTATTGTTTGAGCCGAGCATGTGACATCGTTTTATTTACCCTAGTTTTCATTTCCAAGACAGAACTGTTTCCTATGTTATTTTATTTATATTTAGAAATAATGAATAAACACTGAAATGTTAGTTCTCATATAAAAGACTCCAAATGTTTTATTTGCAAGTGTTACAAACAGTGAATATACTGAAAAGTTTTATCTGTGTAACTTTTTATTTGCCCTGTTAAGAATAACATTTGTGTACACTGACACCTCAAATGCCTATTTAAGATGATAGCCTTTTGATTTTAACTTTCATTTACCTAAAACTTTTTTTTTTACTTTTTTTTTGGGAAAATCCTTTAAAAACAGATTTACCAACAATTTTTTCTCCCCACTTTGAAGTCTGGACAGGATTTAATTGTAGAATCCAGAACATTCAAACAGGACTTTGAAAGTACAGTCCCAAACAGCCTGTGTGTGTGTATGTACATTGTCCCAGAAACTGTGTAGGAAATCCACATCTCTCCATATCCGTATCCTTTATTTCCCAATCTGTGTAATCTTTGTCAGACTTCATGTAAATGATGGCACTTTTTCCCTGAGCCACCTAACACTCCTGACTGAAGGAAATCCGTTATGAGTTTTCTGTAGCTAGTCACATGTGCCAGTATGGGATCAATTATCTGAAATGTGTCTCTATTTAGTTTGTGGAATTTTTGCACATCATTTAGACAGCTGACACGTTTTTTTGTTTTGTTTTGTTTTTTTCCCACTCATATATATTTGTGTTTGCAAGGGGAGTATACTTTGCTGTAGCAGATTTTATGTAAGAAAGAATATGTCACAATAATAAATTCTTTTTATTAAAAAGTTTGGTTGTGTGTTTGCTCCGGAGTGACCATCATGTGCCTCAGCAAGTGTCTAATCTCGCTGAACGGCAAAACAAGGCTTTGGGAAGGCAAAACTACATTACCCATGATTCTTCGGTGTCCTTTGGGTGATGGAAGCGAAAGCGATGAAGAGGGGGCTAGTTGGCTTTACTTGATTAAATCTTGATTTTATCATACGACCGCTGTCGTTTAATAATTTGTAAAATATCACAGTTATTGGAAAACTTTTTAAGATTTAAACTACGTGTAAGCGTCGGGCGGGCCATTTCTGTCAAAGCGCGAATCTTCTAAAACAAGGTAACTGTTAAATTTTGTATTAGCAAGCCTAGCTAACTACCCCTGATAGCTTAACGTTAGCGTTAACGCAGAATACGAAGTGGCACTGATTAAATATCTGTCGTCATTTAACATCACGTTATTTTCTTAACGCTCCTCTCTGAAGTGGTGATTTTTTTTCACTTTATTTATGACGCCGCAATGTATTTTTTTTATGTTTGTAATGTAATTCTATATTTTTAATACAGCTAACAACGTGAGTTTGGGTCGTCATTTTCACACACTACAGCTCTCCCCGTTGTCAGTCAGATACGATTGGATTTGTTTTATTCTTTAGCTGTGTTTCGGGGTTTTTAAATTAAATTTATTTTTTTAAGCACATTTACTGTACCGCGGTTTTTCCTGCAGAAACATCCAGTAAATGGCAGACTGCGAAAGATAAACAATGAGGGGTTTTCAACAACCAGCACACTAAGTTCCCCGGGAGAAGACGTCTGATGAAAAATTACTGTAACCTTAAAGATCGTAAGTGGTTCCTTACACCCGAGTCTGTCATTAAACTAGCAACACCTGTGTTTAATCAAGTAGTTGTGTATGGTTTCTCTGTGAGGTCTTGGTGGTTTGGTCTTTTTTGTTGTTGCAGCTTGTGTAACCCTTTGGTAGCGGTGTAATTGCAAAATACCTGTTATTACACTGATTGACCGAGTAAAAAAAGAAATAGCTCAAACATTTAGTTGGTTAACTTAATCAGCTGAAAGAGGACAGTTTGATCGCACACGAAAATGTGTCATTTTTGCAGGCAAAAAACAAATATTTGCATTTTTTTCATCATTTTTTTAATAGAAAACTGAATTTCTTTAGACTCTGTGTCAAGTCATTTAAAGCACTTGTGGATATATAATGCATATTTCACACTTATAGACTAAATGGTTATTTAACAGTTAACAGGGTTCCAGCCCTATTTAAGATGCTTAAATGGAAGTGGTTGTTTTGAAAAATAAAATATTGAATTTTGAAGGATGTGTTTTAAGTTAAAAAATATTTAGGTTTTTATTTGCTATTTAATGTAAATGCTCTTAAAAGTCGTTATATATATATATATTTATATATATTTGCACTTGCCTGTTATTTTTCTAATTAGAGCATGCTTGTAATTTTCAAATTGACTAGCTTGACTGAAGGTTTTTTTTTTTTGGAATGATTTTTTAAGCTACAGCCGGCATGGAAGACAAGGCAAATGGATCAGTTGACACCAAAAGGTGTGTAGGATCTTGTTGATTGACAAACTATTTTAGGTATTTTAAGCTGCTCTCAAACTTACGCATACATTTTATATTGAGATGAACCCATTAAATTTCACCTCACAGCCCAGTGGAGAACGGGCAGCTGCCGGACCCTTCCAACTGGGCGGTTGCTGATGTTGTCAATTATTTTAAAGCAACAGGGTTTGAGGAGCAAGCCATGGCTTTCCAGGATCAGGTTGGACTGTTATTTCCTATTCAAAATCCCTGCCGCATGATGCTGACAAACTAGGGAAAACTACAATTTCTGTCTTTATCTGACAGGAAATTGACGGTAAGTCCCTGCTCCTGATGACACGTAACGACGTCCTGACGGGGCTGTCGATAAAGCTCGGCCCCGCGCTGAAAATCTACGAGTATCACGTGAAGCCGCTGCAGACTCAGCACCTGAAAAGCAACGCCTCGTAGCGCCGCACGCCGTCCAAGCACCCACTTCTGTGACAATCATTGTGTCAGGACACCCCAGGTTAGCCGTCGTTTCACAGAGACTTTTCAGCCCACAGTGGCTCCTTAACAGGATTTGAATGCTGTATTTTTTTCCTTTTTGGTTGTTTGTGGGGTTTTTTTTGTTTTTTTTTTAATATATATAAGCGTGGACCCCAAAAATGGGTTGCACACAGTGTCCACTCTGCCGTTTACCTTTTCAGCCATTCTTATATCTGCTGCTTGAGAAATGTATTTTTTGTGTTTTTATTTAAAAGAAGAAAATTTTGGGAAAATTCTCTGCAGGTACGATTTTATGTGTGCGTGCGTGTGTGTGTGTGTGTGTGTGTTGTGTACGTGTGTGAGTACAAAGTGAATTAACCCATGAAGGTTTAAAAAAATAAAAGTATTTGTATATAAGATTAAATATAGTTGAAGACTGTGTATGTTCTATCTTATCTAAAGACTTTGATACATGCAGAAAATGATTTTGGTGCGTTTCCCTTTTTCTATGTTTTAAAATGTGCATCTGAGTCAATGAGTCGTCTTTAGCATGTGACCGTGAACCATTTTTGTTTTCCCAGACACAACGACCCAAGCAAAAGCCACCTTGTTCCTGAACGCCTACATTATTCAGGCTTGATATGGAAATATTTATGTGTACATACTACTATTATTATTATCATTATTATTATTATCTATCAACCTGTGGTGCTTTCAGCATTGTCACACAGACAACTGTTCAGAAGTGTGTATGACCGATGTACATGTGCAGCATAACACTGGAGTTTGAATATCCGAATCAGAGATTTGCAATAAATGGTGCTCTTTTCTCACCAAAGATCAATGTTAGTTTATACATTTATCAGCAGCCGTTGTCTTTTCTTTTTATTTCACATCACATCGTCAGGAGCTTTAGCCCGGCTCGACAAATATTAACTTGCTGTTGTTGGAATATTCATTTGAAAGGTTAATTATTTCGACTCGTCATCAGATGGACTTTTCTGTTTAACGGCCCGCTCAGATTGTTGTTTAAATCCCAGCAGGACCTTCTTTCCGTGGGCACCATTAGAGGCGTGCTCGCTGCTTCCTGCATACCGTCCCCGTTATGTTCCCTGAGGGATTATCCAGAGGAAGAAGTACCTGTGATGAGAAAAGTTATATTAATGTCAACAACCAGATCATGTAAACAATGTGAAGGGCTATTTGTGGGAACACAACTTACCTCATCATTGTTGACAATACCCATTCTTGTCATGTCTATGGTGAAGTAATGCTCATTGGGCATAATGATCTCTATTTCATCCACCTAAAAGAAAATAGCACGTTACTTTATTACCAACGACTGTGGGGACAAACAAACATTTAATTTGTATGTTTGTCCCTTTTTACGACTCAGACAGATTTGAACTGTGAAGTTGTTAAAACAGTTGATGTATCTCAAAAAGTTATAAGATTGTGAGTTTAATGAGTCCTTGATCTAAAGGAAGTACCTCAGGAATTCGATCCAGGACTAGAACCTGAGTTTCATACAGGGTCTTCTGCACAGAGGGCGAGTACTCCCCACGATCGTAGGGGCCGGCAAACTTCTCAATAATTGTCTCCTTCACAGTGTTCCTATAAGAATGAAAAATATAAAGTTTCAAATGTGAAATATATATATATGAACTTTGAACTGCATTAGTATGCGTCAGCTAAGATCTTTCGTATTTCTGGATGCTCGTAAGTCGGGCATTTACCAAGCAGCATCAAAGTTGGTGTCCTGGATCTTGTTATAGCGCCACCTAGAGTACACAGAGGTGCAGAAAAACCTGTCCTTGGCGTCTTTGAGAGTAGTGAAGCGGTCTCTGTAGAAACCTTCAAAACCAGATTGGGTGGTTTTCAGCACCTTCATATTCTTCACCCCACTGTGAACCACGGGGATACCTGGGTGGAGTAATGTGAAACATGGCAAACAAACGGTGCTAATCATAAACCTGTGATCAACTGTGTCATTGAGCAGTGTGCAAGGGCTTAGTCATAGCTTTAGCTGCCCTTGTTAACAGTATTTGCATCGCAAGTCAAATAGTACGTGTGAATTATTAAACATGCTTATGATATGACAGCATACACGCAAGAGTAGCTGTAAACTATTGTAACCCTGTAACACTAAACAACTGAAACTAAAGTAACGGGAATCTAAATGAAAAACTATACTTTTGGAAGAAAATTAAAAACTTCAATAATTGTATTGAAAGCTAAAGTAATAAAATGTTGCAAAAATGTCCTTACCTTTCATCTTTGTCTGTGTCTACACATTCAGCTTAACAAGACTTTGGTCCAGTTATTTATTGAGACTTGGGATCACTACATGGGATTAAAACGGGCTGTATTTGTGTACTATCTTCCAAAAATCTTAAATTTTGTCTCTAATTAAAACAAAAGAACTAACAATGAAAATCAAAAGTAACTTAGAAATTAAACTGGAAGTGAAAAAAATTAAAAAAGTTGAACTATTAATACTATTTATAAACCAGAGTGTAGTCAGTCTGTCACTGTCCAGTGACAGCTTGAATAGCATGTAAGCAAATGCACTTTCTCTCCGTTTGCATGTTTGTGTGAGAGTGTGTGATTACCACCAATATTCTGTTCGACATCACAGAAGCGGTAAGCTTCTGGGCTGAATATAAATGCATGAGCGTGCTCTACTCCATTCTGAGAAAAAAAAAGACAAGAGCAGACTTTGTCATGTTCCGTGGTGCATTATCACCTACAATATTTGATCGGGTTAATGTGATTTATGTCGCTGCTCGATTAGCTGTTAAAAAAGGTAAACTCTTGTGTTTCATCTCTGACTGAAGCTGCGCCGTCCTGTGTTTTACCTTCTCTAGCCTTCTCCACGGAGCCTCCTCCATGTAAACTTTGGCCTTCAGCACATGGTTAAAAGAGGTTAGGAAATGATTGCAGAGATCCAGGGAAAACTGTTCGATGTTCTTTATCTGAGCAGAGAAATAAGCAGATTGACCGGCTGTAAAAGACCCGAGTAACAAATATTTTAGCAGCTGAAATAATAGTGTGTCAAATATGAGTAAGTAAAAAAGTCTTTATTTTGAAATTATGTCTATGTAGCACATACTGTGGTAAAAGTCTTATGACAAGCTGGATGACAACGTGACTACGTTCAAAATGCAGTTAATAACTGAGCCGTGTCACAGATGATGCCCCATCGGTGTGATATTTTGTAGCAAGAAATAAATCATGACTTCCTGACTTGATGTTGTCGCTACATATGAAACATTACATTTATTTACAGATTTGCCCCCCACCTCAGGGAGCTCATGCTGTCATTGTGCAAAGCCCACTAAGACTGCGAATGTAATTCTGGAAGGTTACAAGTGAAAACCAGCTGTGACAAGATCAAATAAGTAAATGGTCTGGTTAATATTTAAATCTGCATCTGAAAACACCAAAAGAACATTATGAGTAAGAGTTTTTAACACACTTCTTTCTGGCCTTAACTGTCTTGCCTTACTCTCTGTGGACAGAATATGGAACTAACAGGCTGTGAGACTCACCCCTCTGAGCTTGGCCAAACCGTGGACGGTGTTTTTAATGGTGTCAGTGGGGATGATGTCTGAGTTGTCTCCAGTTAGATAATCTTTGCGTGACTTGAGCGTGAGCTCCACATCAGCCTTCACCTCAATGATAGAATGGTGTCCTCCCTGCCTCCGCACCGCCAGCACCTTCACCGTTTTCTTGCCGTAACCTGTTCGCACGAACTCCACTTTCTGCATGTGTAAGGAATAATTTTAATAACATGGCACAGTTAATCAGGTGTTTCCGTCCCTTTAAAATGTTGTCTTTGGGTAGTTTGTAGTGAATTTCTTGAGTGCATTTGCAGGAGCTCCACATTCCAACATTAATTAAAAAAAATCTGAAATCAATTATTAAAACATGTCTGAAAGTGCAAGAGGACTAAGACATAACATTGATTTTAAACAATGACTTTTACTGTAATAAGAAATGTTTTAAAATATAAACCTTTAAAGATCGTGGTTTGACCCCGTGGCCATTGAACCGTGGTAATGAGATACATGCCGGTGCTATCCGTTTACTGTCAGAAACATTAGTCATGTTCTGTCCTTTAAGTTCTACTGTTTCCTTCTCTAACTTTCTGAAAAGTTACCTGGTCTGAAGCGTTTGCCATGGTTTGTTCCTCTTCTTTACCTGCTGTCTCTCTCCCCTCAGCCCTTCAACCTGTCTCCAGTAAATGGGGCTCCTGCTGCAGGAGGAGGATTTTCTGCAGAGGGTGGCACTACCTTTGCACTCAGGCTATTGGGAGCTAGGTGAAGTTTAACCTCTTTTATTTGTACTGTGTGATGTACTATATTCCATTCAGAGAAATGCAGAGGCACGCACAAACAACTGTTATATTCACATGTACAGCCAGATTTTATGTGAGTGCCTGTGTGTGCATATCACATGAATCCACAGTTGACCGACACCTCATTTCTTTATAGTTTGCCAGCAAAATGAGAAATAGGTTTATTGAAACGTGTCCAAACATAAACGGTGAAACAGTAGAAACAAAAAAAACATTTGAAGTGATGGTTAGCTCAAGAGTTTTTTGTTTTTACACAAATACACTGGATATTGTCTAGACTGTGTATCGTTCCTATACAGTGCCTTCTTTTTTAAAAGGACCTGAGTTTTTTCTTTTGCACGTGTCACACACACATTTTAATATTAGAAAAAGATCATCAGCGTAAATACAAAATAAGATTTTTAAATGATAAAATTCCTTTAAGTGAAATTAAGTGAAATAAGCTATTTAAACGTGCCCGTGTAGGTTTGGAGAGTGAAAAAGTAATTTAAAAATGATCCTAAAAACTGGTTGTGCCACCCTTGGTATCAAGATCTCTGCTTCCTTGAAGGATTCTTTTCATTTCCTCAGTAATAAGAAAGTTTGGATGGTTCAGCTTAACCCTATTGTACATGTTGAGCTGCAGTTTAAAGGTTTAAACTCAGTTACTTTAATGCCGGATGTTTTCTGTCTGAATATGCTTTACTTTAAATTGAAAAGAATATCTGTCACCTTTTGACAAACATCAGATTTGCCCTACAAACTGAGTTATTTGCTTCATTCTTTTACTGTTTTGATGTTCCTCTAATAGAGCCAATGCCCTCTAAACATCAACACCGTGTGCGTAACGCAAAGAACTGGCCAGCCAGCTGGTTCACTGATGAACCAAAGACCGTGCTAACAGAGTGTTGTTCTTAACGAGTTTTTCCAGAACTGTTTTCCTCCCAGAGGAAAATTCTTCTTTTGTTAATTTCTACATCTGATCTGTAAACCCAATTTTTTTTTATCTTTACTCTAATTTCAACTTATAAAAATAATATTTGAACATGTAAGCACATGTAAAGTGACAATAAATGTCTATTTTTCTATTCCATTTAATTATGTATACATAATTAATTACTTATTTACTTTCTTTACTAATAAAATAAATAAATTTACTTATTTATACTTATGTTTATGCTCACACTGTCACATGTCTCCTCGTGACAGAAGTGGGCATTTAAGCAAGGATTGTACTTAAGCACAGTTGAAGTACTTATACTTTACTTTACTTGATAGCTTTATTCAAAAAACCTTAAAAGAGAGCTGCTATAAATTATAGACCTCTGCATTTATCTTATTGCTTTAGTCGGATCTACATTTGAATATATTTAAAGACTTTCCTCTAAAATAAACTGGATGAGCTCATGAAATCCAGTTTGGCTTATGTTCATTATAAAAAGGTGACGTTGTCAGACTTTAATAGCCTCATTTGTTTTACCACAGCGTCATTTCCCCTTTTACAATTAACAGGTGGTTTCATTGTAAAATTAACCGAGATCTTTCCTGTACAGTAATCAGCTGTGAACGGGACTTTTTAAAAATTGTCAGATGCTGTAACAAGAGAGAGCAATTTGTATAATTAAAAACAAAAACACAAAAACATTTCACATACAGTACATATATCAACAACACTGGGACAAGTACAGCAGCATATATACTGTCAAGGTTGGCAAAGAAAAAAGCACAAAAAATATCCATAAACATTCAAAAACATTTAATTGCTAACATGGTCATTTCAGTATTTTCCCGTCATGTGACCGCATCTTATGACTTCCCATTTTTGCATCTAAAAGCAGATGTGCTGGTTTCAAAACCAGAGAGCAGACATCCTCGCAGTACATTTCACATTTCCCCGTTGTCAGTCGCTGCTGTGTTGACTTCAGCTGCAGGAGTCACTCAGGATGATCTCGCACGTTGGTTCCTCCTGGAAGATTTTTGTGCTTTTTTGTTGCACAGTTTGTGGCGCTGACATTTCATGTAGAAATGAAGATGGCGAGGCAGTCGATTGGTGAGTTAGCATGATATTTTTAAATATACTGACAAGACAAAAGCGTTAATTCCTCTGTGTTCATACTCGTTACCGAGTTCCTTAAAGACAAGTGATTTTCTGGCTCGATCCTTCTCAGGTTTATCATCTACAAACTGCCTAAATACAGAATCGATGACATCGGCAGCGGGGTGGAGTACATGTACTTGGATTCATCAAAAGAAGGCTGGGAAATGAGTAAATACACGATTAACTCCAGCCAAGGAGCCATAACGAACACACTGAACCAGCTTTACATGGGAAAGGAGTACAAGGTGAGATTATTCCATCTTTACCTGGGTTTTATATGATGAGTGAGACCTTAGTGTGTTATCAGAGATAATGCTCGTGCCAGTTTGATGAGCAGGAACTCTTTCATTTAATATGAGGAACCGAGTTGACACAGAACAGTCAGAAACGACATAAACTACCAGTCTGGAGTGTATGTAAGTGTTTTTAAGTAGTAATTGAGAACAAATCTGTGAAGAAAAAATATTTAATTTGGGGAAATATTTATGTAACTTTCCCCAGGCAGACAGAAAACGAGTATTTCTCTGAAATATCTTTGCTATAAGAATGAAACATTCTTCTTCTTCTTTCACTCGCTCCCCTATTCTATTTGCCATTAATGTAAACCAAAGTGTAATAAGGTGCTAGCATTTTGGTTTTGCAGGCGGTCACTAATGTCACCCCTCAATTCTTCTTCTTGTATAAAAGAACTTGTATAATTAACTTGTATGAAATAACAAACTTTGTTGTTTTGGGGGGTTTTGGCAGTCAAACAGCTCAGTCTATGCACTCTATAATGATGCCCCACCAGACCTGAAATACATAAAAAGATATGGACACACTAAAGGTACGGTATAATCAGCAGGAAGAAATCTGCTTTTTTTCCTCCTTCTTTTATCTCAAGACTCGTATTCATTATTGTGACCACACGATGACATTCATTATGTTTTATACCATTAGCTGTAAATATTGCAGTACTATTGTTGGTACATGTGAAAAGTCAAGGTGGAATTTCCAATAAAGTCAATTTTACATTTTCCACTTTTAATGCAACGTGGAGAGGCTGTGAAAAAACAAACAATGGACCTGTTAAGAATGTGGACATGTAGCCACACTATGTTACATGTACAAGTGGACAATTACGTAATAATAAGCCACAACCATACACCATGCAACATGTTTTAGCCTCTGATGCATTTCCAAACTGCAAGTCAAGCTTTGGAAAAATGTAAAAATCAATAGGCTCTGGGTTTCCTCTGCCTGCAATAGGGTATTGTAGGGGGAGTAAATGGCCAAAGACCATCTGTCTGATAGCTCCAACTGCACATTTGACTCTTATCAGCAGCTTTGACACAACTCTGATGGAAATCTTTCTGCCTCTGCGTGCTGGTTCGCATGTATCTGTGTGTAATCATTTCAACTTTCGTATGTTTGTGTGTGTCCTGCAGGAGCACTGCTCTTTGACCGCTCTCAAGGTTTCTGGTTGTCGCACAGCATTCCCCATTTCCCTTCCTTCCCTGAGAAAGGGTACCTTTACCCTTCCTCTGGCAAAGTCAATGGCCAGACTGCACTGTGTATGACCTACCAGTACCAACAGTTTCTTCATATAGGTGAGCTCTCATGAAGCAACAGAGCTGGGACACAATCATCCGCCTTAGTACATTTAATATTCTCTTTGATAGAAAGCAGAAAACATTCACACAGTGACACCAACCATTGCTGTGATGTCAAGCTCATTTTACGTTATAGGAACCAGTGAAACTACATGATTTCCCAAACTGGTCCATAACTACATTGAAAGTTTTCGTTGACTCACAGAACTTTTTTTTTTTCTGTGAACACACTGAAAAAAACATACAAATATGTGAAAAAAATTTAACTTCCTGTCTTTTAACTGTGTATGTTTCACTTAATTACTTTGCTGTTGTATGAATGAGGGAGATTTTTTATTAACAGGAAATAGTGTAAGAGTGAAAATACGGTTAAAAGTTCAAAATGATGCACTCCTTCACATTTTCCGTCCAGTGGGCAGGACTCGGCTGGCCCGATTCTGGACCCAGGGGCCTTATATTTGGAACCCTTGGTTTAATCAAAGCAATTTTTTTACATGCATACATACAGTTAGGTCCATAAATTTTGTAATTTTGCTTCTGTTCACTATCACAATGCGATTTGTATTAAACTGTCAAGATGTGAATGAAATCCAGACTTTTAGCTTTAATTCAAGGTAATGAATTATTGTTAAATTGTTGAATCACGGGCATTTTTATACATGTTCCCCCATTTAACTGTACATATAGATTCATACATCATTTTAAATGTGCGCAGAGTTTTTTAATTATTTGTCTGGAGTTTTTATGCTGCTCTGCTTTATTCTGGATTTCTCACTGAGCAAGTGTGTAAAATCTTATTTTAGGGTTATTAATAAGATCTTTTTTTGTTTGTTTGTTTGGAAAACCCACATTGCACACAAGTATTATAATAAACCTGAGAAATTTTACTTGCTATGAAGTGTGTCTTAAGGGAAACTTTAGGGGATTTTCCCCACACATGTTCAACCACTAGGAATTATTCTAAGTGTTTCTGTTGTGATCATAAAAGTTTCAGTATAACGGTATTTTATTTTGAAGGAGCATTTTTTTTTATTAATAATCTTTTTTGTTTTTGCATTTTACCAACTAAGTTAATGTGTCAGTGAAGTGCTTACAAAGAAAGACTAGAGGACATTTAAGGTTGTCCTCAACGATTTAAGGTAACTTTAATTCAGGTAAATGTAATATCTGCTATATATAAAGTCTTGAATGTGAAAATTCAATGTTTGTCAAGTATTTAATTAATTAATTTGATGAAACTAACTGTGGAAGAATCAATATAAGTGTCATTAACTTACATTTTCATTGTGGCTGCAGGGAATACTCTCGCTATATGACCATCTGATATACATTATCTATTATCTCTCTCCTCTTTAACCTCCAGCAAAGCAGTTGGTCTACCTTTACCCACGTTTCTATAACTGCTCTGTTCCCGCTGCATTCTTGGCTGACCTGCCACAGCTGGCCCAGTTATGTGCAGACTCCAAACCACAGCTGTCCTCAAATAAGAGAGTGGAGCAGCTTTTTTCAGCTGGAGGGGAAAAGTTTGTCAGTTTTGCTAAATCTGAAAACTTTGTGGATGGTGAGATATTCCTCATGTGCCTTTTACTTTTAGCCATTTATTTGCTCATCAATCACGATATTTTACAAGAGCAGACTTCTTTCCTCTAGCCTACTGCCATGTCTGCACATTTCACTTGTGGACCACAGTCACTGACTATCAGGCACAGACACGCTATCGTCTCTGAACAGTGACATGCATTATCACTTCCCAACCGGGGCCTTCAAAAGTACTCTCTCCTCACAGCTGCTTTGACTTGTGAATCTTAGTGTGAATAGTTACATGCAGGATTTTGTTTCTCAGTATGTGTATATGTGTATTTTCATTATTTAGAGAGAATAATTATCCAGACAAAGAATATATTTTTGCATGATAACAACACAGATCTTCCAATGTGTTTATTTTACAATAATTATTAATACTCCAAAAAGACGTGAGCTTATCATGTTTGAATTGTCTTTATTCTCATATCATTTGGAAATTGCTAAAACAACTTAAAAATCGTATTTAATGGTATAAAAATATTGTACATTTATTTTAAACAAAATTATTCGAGGACAGATACTACTCCAGTAATTCATGTTTTTCTACTGGTTTTCATACAGATATCTACACAGCCTGGGTGGCTCAGGAACTGGGCGCCGACCTTTTAGTGGAGTCCTGGCAGAGACAAGGTCACGACCTGCCTTCCAACTGCTCACTGGCCAAACACACCATGAACATTAAGAAAATCCAGCTCCCCAGATCAATCCTGTTTTACTCGCACTACGACCACTCAAAGTGGTGTGTGTCACAACTTTATGAGGACCAGGTGACCTGCCTGGGAGACCTGAACAGAGAGATGGGCCAACTGTGGCGTGGTGGCGGTCTGATCTGTTCCTCCAACCCTTTGATTTATAAGGCCTTCAGGCAGGTGGTGGATTGGTACATTCGCTGCTAATTGAGAAAGAAAAGCAAAGTGATTAAGAATCAGAGTGAGACACTTTATATCATCACATACACTTGTTTCTTTATGAGTCTGTCTCCAGGCTTGACTGCTATGTACAAGTACATATAATAATATATGTGTATAATTCAATTCATTTAAATTCAGTTCAATTCAGTTTTATATATGCAGCGCACAATCACAACAACAGTCGCTCCAAGGCGCTTTATATTGTAAAACAGATCATCCTACAATAATACATACAGAGAAAAACCCAACAATCACATGACCCTCTATGAGAAAGCACTTTGGCGACAGTGGAAAGAAAAACTCACTTTTAACAGGAAGAAACCTCCAGCAGAACCAGGCTCAGGGAGGGGCGGCTGTCTGCCCCGACCAATAATAATGTATTTACAATTTAAACTGGGGAATAAGCTTTTGAAAATACCAGTGGCTAAAACCTTTGTTTTAGTTTAAGCAGCTGTATGGAACCAGCAGCCCACAAGTATAAATAGATTAAAAAAATAATAATTTCAATTCAATAAAACAAAACAGAGATTAGTAAGAGTATAGATCACAGCCGCACATTGTTTTAAGAGATGTCAGTGGCTGTGTTTAAACAACCACGTCTGCACAATGTCCTGTTCCTTTCATCCAGCAGAGATGAAAGTATAACACTATTAGCGCTATAGATAAAAGGTTTCTTAATTTTCTTTTGAATATTTCTGAGTTTATCTGTGCTTTGTTGATCGTGCCATCCAGAAAATGTATTTATAATATTTTAGCAGAGTTTGTGGATTTGTGTTAGGATGTTCCATTTTCAAAGTTGTTTTTAAGTTTTATAATTTCTGCAATAAATACATGGAACTATATGTTGTAGTATGATGTGCAACATAATAAAGACTGAAAACATTTAAGAACATTAAAATCGGGTCTACTGCTGTAGTATATAAAAAAAACTATTTTATTTTATTTTATTTGCTGTCTCTAGTCATCATCGCGCTTGTTCAGTTTCTATTTCCACTGAGGATGAACTTGGCCTATTACTAATGTATTCAGTGTTTGGGGTAAATAGTGTCACCTACTGGCCAGACCAGTTGACTCATACAATTCATTCAATGGATATTTCGACTATCTACAATTTGATACAAATCAGAATTCAGAAAAAAAAAAACAAACAGCTGTTACATTTTATTATTTTCATGCAAAAATGAAATTTTCCCCCTACCTCTACATAGTGCTCCTACCAACCCTCCCTGTGTAACAGCAGTAGCAGCACAGTCTGACAGCATTTCTTTTCTTTTTTTCACAGAGTAAGGTTAAAAACAAAAATAATAATAATAGTAATCATGCACAGAGGATCTTTTGTAGTCCCTGAAGACAGTGTGACCTTTGTTTAATAGTCTGACAGAAAACTAAGAAGAAAGTTAAGCCTAAATGCAGAAGCAGCAATTGGAGAGCTAAGTATGCTCTTACTTCATTCATAGGAGTTAAGAAGGTAAGATCAGGTAACGTAAGGGCAAGGAAGAAAAACATCACTGATCTTAGAGAAGCAATTGTTTCTGCTCATCAATCTGGGAAGAGATACAAAACATTATACAATGAGAAAGTTTATTCAGAAGTAGAAAATGTTCACGACGGTTGCCAGTCTTCCCGAGAGTGGATGTCACAGTAAATTCACCCCAAGGTCAAACTGTTCAGTGCTCAAAGAAACTGCAAAACACCCAAGAGCTACATAGCTACATCTCCAACTCTACAGGCCTCGGTTAGCATGGGAGATTTTAAAGTTCATATCAGCACAATTAGAAAACAAGCCATACTTGCTCAGCAAGTTATACATACAAGTTATACGTACCTGTTCGGTCTTTTTCTTGATCAGAAAAAGACTGAACAGGTACGGCTTGTTTGGAAGGGTTGCCAGGAGGAAGCCTTTTCTCTCTAAAAAGAACAGCTTAGCTTTACAATGTTGCTTCTGAATAAACCACTAGAACAGTGTCCTTTGCACCGATGAGGCCAAAGCGGACGTGTTTGTCCATAATGCACGGTGTAATTTTTGGCAAAAACCAAACACAGCATATCAGCACAAACAGATCATATCACCTGTCAAGCATGGTGATAGACAGATGATGATTTGGGTTTGTATTTGAACCCACAGGCCTCTTCTAGTCACAGAGTGGACAATGAAGTCTCTTAATGCCAAAGTATTCTGAGGTCATCTGGCTGACAGCTTGGACTAGGTTGAGATTGGGTGATGCAGCAGGAAGGCAAAGCAGCAAATCAAGAACAGAATGAGTGTAAAAAATAAATTCATTAATTAAGGTGGCCAAATCACAGTCCAGACACAGCTGTGCAACAAATGCCAGCAAACCCCAATGAACTGAGGCAAAGTTGTAAAGAAGAGTGGGTCAGAGTTGCTCCACGGTGACGTGAAAGACTGATCAAGTCATACAGAAAGTGACTATGTCAACTTACTGCTGGGAAAGGTGGAGAATTATTTTTTTGCACACTGTTTCCGAATTCTGGCTTCGTTGTTGTTAAATAAAAAGAATTCTTTTTCATCTCAAATTATATTCATATAATGATAAGACGAGCTAAAGGTTTAAGACGAGTTCACTTCCTTTTTCACCTGACTCTGATATCTTTCTACATGCACACTCTGTGCATGAGAAAACTGGTTCAACCAGCACAACAAACAATTTTGTTTGCCGATTAAGGACCTGGAACCTTAAAATGTTGTCTCGTGGTTGCAGTAATTGAGATTGTGTTAAACCATGCTTCAGTTTCACAATGACTACCCTTTCTCAGAAACATAAGAAAAACAAAGTTACGCATATATTCTTTCAAAAAGCAAGCCAGACTGGAACCTGCTGGTCTCAAAGGACACAAAGCCTCTCTACAGCATCACCTGGTCAAAACAGGCATGGCAACATTGTGAAAAACAAAAAAAGGAAGATCTATGGTGACGGCTTTGAGCAACAAGGAAGTAGTTGCTGACACATGGAATGGAGATATGTGTGACGGTTTCAGTTAGCAGTAGATGTGACAAAGCAGCTTTGTGAAACAGATCTAAAGCTCACTGAGAAGGGAAATGGAAACAGATAGATATGTAAGTAAACCTTTACATATTTCAAAATATACTCTACAAGTAATAACAGTGGATCTGGGTGTGTTGCTTAATGTTGAGATTATCTGTTTACATAATCAGCCTGAGCACAAAATAAATGTATAGTTATCAACTGTATAAAAATACGGTACATAAGTACTGTGTGTCACATCATAGCTTATCAAATACAGGTCAACATAATATTGCTTAACAGATAAATGCAGTGACCATTTAAAGACTGCCTTCATATTCCCCCAGATTATACCCACCCATAAGTATACTATTATAAAATGCAACAAACTATTTTATATTGCTGCATGATTGCAAATTGGCATTATAAAATAATTTCCACTGTTAGTTTCACTTGCAAATATATTTTTTTATGAACTCCTGTAAGCTGAGGCTTGACAGAAATGCAGAAGTCGTACACACAGATTGTTTACATCAAGATGTGAAATTATGAGAAGAACCTTTACTTGTAGCGTGTGTGATATAGCGTATAACATACAACTGCAATACATATACTACATACTACAATACTCTACAAAGTGAGACTGTGAGGATATGTGGCGTATCACAGCGTTCATCAAACAAACACAGATTAGGTCACGTGATGACAAGTTTTCCAGATAAGAGTGTAAACCCTGTTCATATTTGGAAACAGGTCTTTAGAGTCTACATTTTGTTACTCGTAACTGAATGATGGAGATTTTGAGTTTTATTGTCGCTATAATGAACTGATACATCTTTCAGGGTTTTATAAACTAAAGCATGTCGGGGGTGTCAGAAGGAAAAATAGAACATTTGTAACTTAAAAGACTGCCACACTGGGAAGGTGTGTTTGGTAAATGATGCACGCACAGTGAGACATGTTACATGTCTGTCTAAAGTAGCTTGCAGGATTTGCAGAAGTCAAGAAGTAACTGAAGTTTACGTCAGTCGGATAAAGTTTATCTATGTTTAAACAGAAGCTGCAGCTTTACCGGTGGCTGTAATCACGTAGACCTTTTGCTTTGTGATGCTGTTGTTGAATGCAGACAGCCTGCTGTTTTTTTTATAGTTCTACCAATGGTTATGTTTGACTATTTCAGACAAGAGTGGTGAGATTCCTCTTGAGTGTTGGGATCCTTTTTCAAGGGTGTGATTCAGCGGTAAAATGCAGGAATGACAAAGGAGATGAAGTTGACTGGTTTGTAGACATTTTGAATTTCTGCCAATGGGTTTAATCTAAATGCATAAGAAAACATCTTTATCAACATCCCTTTAGGTTTGTTTTGTACAAGCTTCCCAATGAGGATAAACTTGGATTGTCATACTTTTACATGGATGGGAGTACCAACGGATGGATACGCAGCAAACAGAGCATCAACAGCGCCTCTGGCACTCTCGCAAACACCCTGAAACCTCTTTTAGACTTCTATGACAGAAAGGTGAGGTATAAAAGGATGCATGTCTCATTAGCATGGCACAGTGTATTATCTGAATACCATTTCAGAGTTGCCGTGGTGTTGTTCGTCTTTCCAGATCGAAGGCTTTGGATACATGCTCTACAGTGACCAGCCTCCAAAACCGTATGCTGCTGGTCCTTCGTTTGGTCACAGTAAAGGTGGGAACAACATTGTTTCTTCTGACTGCGTTCACTGCCTAAAAGATCCAAATGTAGCAAAGCTTTGATTGTGTTTCTGACTTTCTACAGGAGTTGTGTTGTTGGACAAAAAGACTGGAGTTTGGCTTTCACACAGTACACCAAAATTCCCAACATATCGCAATAAAGCCTTCTGGCCTGAAAGTGGAAATGCAAACGCTCAAGCGTTTATGTGCGTGACTTACCCGTATGATCAATTCAAAGAAATAGGTATGCAAGCAGGTCATAGCTCAAATCTGTTTCTTAAAACGACTGAAAGTGCACTTTAACAACTCGTATCTGAATTCTTAGGAGTGCAGCTCAAGT
>VUQR01028382.1:25861-52088 GCA_015108515.1 Hemichromis elongatus
GAGTGCAGCTTAAGTACATCCATGCTTATTCGTATGACTCTGAAATCCCAGCAACGTTCCACAATGAACTCCGATGTGTGGCACAGCGAGACTGCTACCCAAAAAGGGAACCCTGGTTTAGACAGGCGACGATGACTTCTTCAAGTGGGCGTAACTTCATCAGCTTTGCAAAGTACACACGCTTTGGTGATGGTAAGTGCTTGCATCTAAGGCATAAAAAAAAATGTTGTATTAATCACAAACATAAGAGCATGCCTACAATTCACCCTGTAGAGACAAGCTGTCTGTAGATTGACAATAAAATAGGACACTCTTAATTTCTATCCTTAATAGTGTTGCTTTCCATTCTGTTACAGATCTTTACTCTGGTCTTATTACAAAAAACATTATGGGGAATCTGTATGTCAAGAGCTGGGGAAAGATGCACCACAATCGAGGTCTGCCTTCTAACTGCAGTGAAAGCATCCCTAACCATGTGTACAATGTGAAAGAAGTAGAGCTTCCAAAGACGAAGGCTTTCAGTGATACTGTGGATCACTCAAAGTGGTGCGTGACTGCAGACGGTGGCTGGATCTGCATCGCTGATATGAACCGGGAGGAGAGTCAGATGAAAAGAGGTGGCGGTGCATTATGCACTAATGACAAAGTAGTTGGGATGGCTTTCTATAAACTAATAAAAAAATTTGAACGATGTAAAGATCCACCTTCTACTGTTCACAAACGAGAGCTGTGAAGGCACGACCCGAGTGTTGGATCATTGTTTTAAAAACGTCCGCTTGAATAAGATATACGAAGAGTAAGAACATAAATACAGGCTTTAAGTCTAGTCGGTAAAAGTATCAACAACAATTTACAGTTTACAGTTTGAATGGTTTAAAGTGATCATGATATTTCACTTTTTTAAAAATCTCTTATTAAAAGTTTTGTTTTTATTTCCCATCATGTCCCGTGAAGCACTTTGTAACTGTGTTTTGAAAGGTGCTATGTAAATAAAGGAATTATTATTACGAAGAAATAACGATAGACTATTAAAAACTTGATTTCTTTACCATAAACTTCTGTATCTGGTAGAAAAACAGCTTCGACCTCGGGGTCCACTGTAGTGTCTGCAGTGCACTATTACGGGAATTATAAGTGAATGATTGCCTAACGCCTACCTTGTTACTTCCACTATGCAAACCAAGCTCTTGCTGCGGTTCCACACATTGAAAGGCCTTTTGTACACCTGAGCCCTCCCCCTGCTTGTTAATGCTCCAGTGAATGGACGGGTGAAAAGCCAGATAGCAGGTGTTTGTGGCTTTGTTTGTGTGTGCATGTCTGGCTTTATTTATTTATGTTTGTCTTTTGACGCCGAGCATCTTACACTCACATCTTATGTGAACTTTCAAGTGTAAGGGTTTATTTTGAAAAGCAGAAAAAATAGTAAAGCATGTTATTATTAAGCTCCAAAATTAAATTCAATCCGATGTTTTTTCGCTACTTAAATTGTCTTTATAGGATTATGAGTTTATATGTTTTGCGATTTCTCCTGCCTTGTTGCCCACGTCTCTCTTTAAAACGCTCTTGAAGACATTTTTAATCTCAATGAGACTTTTTACCGGAAAAAAAGATCACAGATTACATTGATTACAGCTTCTACCTTCTTGGAGGAATGTTCTTTCTGGCTCTAAATAACTTGTTATCATTCATGAGAGATAATTTTGCCAGATTATAGGTCAACAAGTCATTTATAACAGCTTTCCAAGAAACAAGAGTGAGGCGTGCAGATGTTGCAACTACAAAGTTATAAAGATGATGAGCCATATCATGAAGATATGGGAAAGAGTTCCTGAAGTTAGGTTAAGAAGAGAGGTGATGATCAGTGAACACCATCACAGCTTCATGTTGAGAAAGAGAACTACATGTTAGGTTGTTTTTGTGGATCTATAGAAAGTATATGATGTTACTGTATACATGTGTGAATGAGACAGAGACGGGTGTTAACAGTGAAGATGATAGGACTAGAGGTTTGAATGGCTGGGGTAAAAAAAAAATCACGAACAGAGCACAAGAGAGGTGAGGAAGAGAGTGCAGGCAGGGTGGAGGACGAGTATCGGGGAGGTTTGTGACAAAACACTACATTTAAAGCTGCGATATTGCAAAAAAATGGCTGTGGTTAGGTTCTATTTCCCTACTTTAAAGCGGGACTCTAGCCGTCTCCTCCTCACCACTAGAGGTCCCACTTTTTCTTCACCGAGTCTTCATGCGATCACTTCCTGTACTACCGGAAGTGAATACGCGAACGGGGCTGCTGCTTCGAGTACACACACGTGAGAAACAATCCAAAACAGACAGCAGATACAAGATGGACATTACCGAGGTCTCAACGAGTCAGGACGGCAAAGGGAAGAAGGGCAAGAAAGCGAAGAAGAAGAGCGCGAGCGCAGAGGTTGATGGGGAAGGCAGCAGCGGGGTGGAGGAGAAGAAGACGGTGAAGAGCGAGCTGGATGCTGCCTTCCCTCCCACCTTCAGTGTGTCAGAAATAAAGAATAAACAGCGAAGACACTTCATGTTCATGAAACTCAAGCAAGAGAAGAGAAAGGTAAGGATACTGCGTTATGGCTAGATAATGACAGGAGCTTCCGGTACCTGGCATATTCGGGTACCAGTTTATTTAGACTGAATCCTAATATGCTGCTTAACTCACCACTAATAATATCACATTAACGTGATGTATAGTCAGGGTGGATCTCCTTGTGCTTTTATTTATGAGAGAAAAACTAAACAAAGAAAAATCACTAGGATCAGCATTTGCTAATATTAAAGTTGTATCAACCATGCGTAGATCCATCATAGTTGAAACTATACCTTTACTTTAAAGGTCGCTGCTTATCCAGGTCAGTTCTAGTGGGCGTAATCGATAAATCCCATTATTAACTTTTTAAACCTCCTTGAATATCTATTAATTTCTGAATTTGCATTTCAGCAAAAGATGCAGCTGAGGAAAAAGAGACGAAAAGAACGGGAAGCTTTAGGTGACAAGGTGAGTGTTCTCTTTGTTTGTTCTTCAGTTATGACTACATTTTATGTTAGATGAGTTAATTCTACCAATAAATCGCTGACTTGGTGAACTGATGGTAACCGGGGTGAGGAGTTCAATCACTCAAGAGGGGCCCAGAGTAGAGCTGCTAGTCCTCCAGATTGAAAGGAAGCAGTTGAGGTGGTTCAGGCATCAGACTGGGAAGTCTCCTGAGCAGTGTTGGGCAACCTTTAAAAACTATTTACTTTGCCTTGTTTGGTATCGTTCTTTTCAGCACAACCTCACTGGTCTGAATTTACAGTTATGTTTTCATATTGATATACTGTATTAACACAACTGGGAAACCAAAAATATAAAAACCAAGTAGAAAAAGTTACATTTTTTACTGTAACAATCATGAACATGTTCATTGAATCCTATCTCAAAACTTAAAATGTAAATATAGATTTTCAATTTGAAATTCCTATACACAGGATTTGCAAACGAGTGATCATGTGATTGGCTTACCACGACTACTTTATTCTTCCTCAGTCAAACAGCAGCACTGATGCGATTGTTTTGCCCCCATAGCTTCAGGTGTTGTGCTAGAAAGTGATTGTTGTCCGCGGGAGCGCGCGCTGCTGTTTAAAGCTGTAGCGTCCAGATTACTTACGTAGACAGCTGATTCTGTGCAGCTGATATAAGGTGCGGTAAGCTGAACACAGCTTCAACCGTCTGTTTGTTGAAAAATAGTAACGCGACCGCACCGCATTTTCTTGTTATTAACGGCAACGGCGTTGTAACGATAGAAATAATAGTAGTTAGATTACTCGTTACTGAAAAAAGTAATGCCGTTACTCCCATCACTGCTCCTGAGTGCCTCATTGGTGAAGCATGTCCTACTGGGAGGGGCCAAGCGGCAGACCCAGGATATGCTGTAAAGATTATACAGTATGCTTCAGCTTGGAAATGCCTCTGTGTCACCCTGGATGAACTTGAGGAGATGGCAGGAAAGAGGGAGGTCTGGGCTTCTATTCTTAGACAGCAGTGACAAAAAGTGAAGGGAATAAATACGGCAACAGTAGTAATATTTATTATTTGTAATTTATTTTATTCTGTCTCTAATGTAGGCACCACCAAAGGAGGTCCCCAAAACCATAGAAAACCAGAGGGTGTATGATGAGACTACAGTCGATCCAGAGGATGAAGAGGTATGAACTGGGCTGAGCTTCATCAGATTATTGTTATCTTGTATTTCTGAATTTGGATTAGGATATGTGTGTGTGTGTGTGTGTGTTATATACAGATTGCTTTTGACGAGGGAACCGATGAATTCTCCGCCTACTTCAACGGGCTGACAAATCCTAAAGTGCTCATCACAACATCAGACAGACCCAGAGGGGTGAGTGGCTCCTGCTTGTCATTACAGTCATCTTATTACTCTTTTATCATTAAATGTCCAGAATCTGAAAAATTCTAATTCTAAAAAGATTTTCTAAATATCTGTTTGCATATTTGAATATTCTACACACTGTTACAAAATTGAGCAGAACAGAAGCAACAAGCTTAGTGGAACTAAGCAGAATTGTATTTATAGCAGCTTTTGTTTAACAGTTTGAAGTTTTGTTGTTATAGTTTAATTTCATCGCTAAAATAGGATTTAATGTCATAGTCATTAAAAATAGTTTGGCAGGCTTGTTGGTGCAAACCACACTTCCGCCTAACGCGTTGAACGTACAGCGATCTGTGTCACATCCTCTGATTTGACTCTTGCAGAGGACGGTGAGGTTTTGCGAGCAGCTGGCCACAGTAATCCCAAATGCCCACGTATACTACAGAAGAGGTTTGGCCCTGAAGAGGATCATACCGCAGTGCGTCGCCAGGAACTTCACCTATCTCATGGTCATCAATGAGGATCGACAAGTACCCAGTATCCTTAAAGGCAGCTGTGCAAGCTCTAGTTCTTTCTGTGAAGTCTCAGTTTGAAAGAATGTTGCTGATGATTATGAAAGGCATCAGTCTTTGATGGACTCAGCTGTTTTCTAATGTTGAAATCCTTAACCATTAATTTAAGATGGCATGGTTCTCTGTCACTTACCCAATGGGCCGACTGCACACTTCAAAGTCAGCAGTGTTCGACTACGCAAGGAGATGAAGGCACGATGATGAGTCCAAACTCTTTTTCAAAATGATCCTAATTACTCAGCGAGACATAAGATATAAACATGTGAAAAGGAAAGTAAACCCTCTTTCAATTCTGAGGGTTTAGAACAGAACATAGAAAAACTTTCATCTGCTCTTCAGCAGGAAATACAACACATAATATTACACCGTGTACATCCTTGCTGTTTGTCCAGGAAGTAAGAGGGGAAGTAGAAGGCAGGTGCAGCTGATAAATGCACGTGATTAACTGATCAATAATAAGTGTGGGAACTCCTATAAGAGGAGAAGCAGTTAGGTGTGTGTTAACACAACGCCAAGGAAAAAACACATCAGCAATGACCTTAAAGAAACAATTGTTGCTGTCCAAGAATTTTGGAAGGGCTAAAGAATTCAAAGTCCATCATTCTTCGAAATTTTCCCAGGAAGTGACATCCCAGCAAAAACACCACAAGGTCAGATGGTGCAATGCTCAGATGCTTTGCAAAAAAGCCAAGAGCTACATTTCAGACTATTGGCCGCAGTTAGCAAAAGATTTTAGGTCCAAGACTGTCCAGTTAGAAAAAGACTGAACAAGTATGACCTGTTATTAAAGTCTGTCAGAAGATGGGCTGTTCTCTCTAAACAGAACATGGCTACATACTGGTACAATGTCATTTTCATTATCTTTCTGATAGCTCGAGCTTTGCTAGAGCTGGGTCACTGAGTTCCAATCACGGCGGCAAATCTACAACAGAATGTCAAAGTCCAGACTTCACCCTGATCGACTTGTTGTGGCATTTCGATCAGTTCTTAAGAGAGCTTTGAAACTGCCCACAACCCTAAAGCACTGCTGTAAAGACGAGTGGGCCAGGATGCCTCCACAATGACGTGAGACTGATAACGTCATGTAGAAACACATACCTCAAGTTATTGCTGCTAAAAGAGGTTCTACAATACAGTGAATAATGTGGTGCACGTGGTTTTCACACTCTGCTTCTGCATTTTGGTTTCTTTAACAACTAATAACATATTGTGTATTATGACATGTGTTGTTCATTTAGAGATAAATTTTAATTATTTTGTAGAGACGAGGCAAAAATCCAACTGAACACTACCCAGAGGTGATACTCAACAACTTCACCACTCGTTTGGGACACACCGTTGGCCGTCTGTTAGCAGCTCTCTTCCCACAGGAGCCACACTTCGTTGGCAGACAGGTCGCCACCTTCCACAACCAGCGAGACTTCGTCTTTTTCAGATTTCACAGGTGAATATTTGTCAACCTTCTATGCTAACACAACTGTCCTTTTTAAATTGTAAATTCAAAAAGCTAATTAAATCTCTAAAAATCGTCTGTAAAAGGTACATCTTCAAGAATGAGAAGAAAGTTGGTATTCAGGAGCTGGGACCACGCTTCACCCTCAAACTCCGCTCTCTACAAAAAGGCACCTTCGACTCAAAGTACGGAGAGTACGAGTGGGTGATGAAGGTGAGTCGCTCATTATTTTAACACCTGAAATGCCAGAGGAGCTGGGATTAGAGATATCCGACCTCATGGTGAGGCGCTGCTTTTTCCTCCGAACAGATGGTTGTTTATGCAGTAAAACTGTTATCAAGCCACATGCACGGTTGTCTTTAAGCGACCCATTTGCTGTCAGTTTCTACTTTGCCAGTCATATTAGTACCGTCTAGTTCAGCATTTAAATGTGGTATTCCCATTAAGCTTAATTAAATGTCCTTTGTGATTTCAGCGCCATGAGATGGAATCCTGCAGGCGAAAGTTCCAGCTTTGAGGAAACAAAAATCTTCTATCTACGATACTTCAGCTGTTTGTGGACTTGCTCAAATCAACTTTACAGTGTTAAATCTTCAACAACAGCTCAATTTTCCCTTAAAAGTATAATTGCTACTGTATCTTAACATGACCTACTCGTGGACAGAAAAGGGCTGAGTCTAATTGTTGGACATTTTTTCTGTTGGGCTGTGAGATGTCCAAGAAGACATGCTGTAAAAATGTGACCGGCTCTGACCACATATATGCAAGCATACACCTGGTCCATCCTGGTTTGTGCGTCTGATAGAAGGAGCTGTGAATGAAGTGCATTGTGTGATCGGAGGTGATCAAATGGTTTATATTACATGCACAGTCACAGTGCAGCTGCTTCTGTATTCAACAGGATTCTCAAATCATCTTGGATAAGACGAGCTTATTTCACATATGTGTATATTATTTTAATAAAACATTTACTGTGTCTTTCAGTTGTGAATAAAGGTATTTATTTTTGTTCAGGCATTAAAAATACACATATCAAAAGGCACATGTTAGTATGAGTTAGTTCTATGCAAATAGCTTAAGACGCATTTGTGCTAAAACCACTTGGAAATGTTTCCACGTTAGATTTGATAAAAGGCAAAAGTTAAAAACAAAGAAGTCAGTCGTTTGGCCCAAATTCCCTAACGCTCCTGAGTCGATTCCAGTCCGTTATGCAGGATCCTGAAGCCCCGTTCCACAAAGCACCACAATGTCCAACACCTGCAGAAATGTTTACAATCATTAGTAATGAAAACATTTTAGCCATACAGCACCAACTCACGACAACAGTCATCTCAAGGTGATTTATATTGTAAGGTAAAGACCCTGAAAACAGATGGCCCACTACTCTGCAACAGTGGGAAGAAAGAACTCCATTTGAACAGAACGGGGCTCGCGGTAGTCGGAGCATAGGGGCCAGAGCCTTTAGGCTGACGGTCTGAAAAGTCTGTTTTCCCCTATAAAGCAGGCTGCAAAGAATGTAAACAATTCCAAAATATATTTTATAAGCATCATTGCAAAAGCAAAGTTAAACCACTCTGACCTGCTTATAAGTGATTTTATAAAAACAAAGTGAGTGATGGGCTGAGGACAACCTTTACAGCTCTACCTGAACTTCAGAGGTGAGAAAGTCTAGAAATTAAAGGCGTGTGTCCAAGCATTGCTGTAACTAATGGTTTTTAGTATACTGTAGTAGAGTCGCCTCTAATTCATTTTAAACTAGCATTAAATTATAAACGCTTGACTTTAATCGTGTAAAATTAGGCTACTTTTTAAGTGCACTTTGTTATGGTTTCAGTTTCGTAACTTGTTGCCATTACTTAACTTTATGTCTCTTGGCTGGACAAAACATCAATATGTACTTTATGGATTCTCCACAGGACCAGAACTTGGTTATTTTAATCGTCCAGATTACAAAAAAGAGGCAGCCTGAAACCAGCTGTACTCACACAGGCGGAGGGTCGGCCTGTTGTGCTATAGGAAGGAGCAGACTTTCTGCGGTCTGAAGGGGTTGGTGCTGGACGACATGCCGGTGAGCAAAGGGTCCTGTTGGGCGTTCTGGAGGCAGAACTGCTGCAGGTCCGCAGCGGCCTGGGACACCTGTGGTTGGGAAAAGTTGGGACAAGTGTCTAACTACAACCACTACAAACAATCGCAATTCAAATGAAGAGAGACTCCTTTAACAGACGACCGAGAAACAGTACACACCCTACAATAGTAACATAGCAATTTTAACTGTTACCTTAACTCTGTTAATGCCAGCTTCAAGGCGTAACTGTTGGACAACTTTCTTCATTGCTACTATGTTGGCCGATCCAGACATTGCTGAGTGGAGCACTTTAAAGCTTTAAGCGGCGAATTGAAAAGTTTTACCCCCAAAAAATGGTTGTTACTAGCTCGCTTGCTAACAACTTCATCAAAAACGAGCTTCCGGTTTTGTTCTAAGGCGTGTCCAGCACTGTTGCCTTCGCGTGAAGTTCGAAAATGTCAACTTTTTGACCGCTTTACTTCACTGTTTTCAACCGAAAGAAGTAGAATAGTTTTTCATTACTTGGAAAACTGTCGTAGTGCAGATAAGATTTATAAAGCATATAATCATCGCCTCTGTCATGTATATTCAGACGGGTTCTCTGAATCTTACCAACAACACCAGTTAAATTATGTTTTAAAAATTACAACTCTCACAAGTACCAGAAAGAGGCGCCAGATAAATAAAATTTACGCCCCCTGGTGTTAAAAAAAGCTCATATACGCTTTATCCACTTTGTTTAGATAGATAGCGTAGAAATCTATCTATAATACTGATGACGCCCGTTGTGAGAGGGTTCATGTTTTTTTCTCTGCAGCCATGATCCGCAGCAGAGCAACCACTGCTGGCACTCTCATAAAAGAAACTTCACTGGACTACTATGTGTTTGATGACTGCAGACTGTAACTTAACAGTGCACGCCTTCCGAGCACAAAAACGGAACTCTTCCAGTGTTTCTGTTTCTTCTCTAATGGAACTGCCTTGTGCGTCAGCGAGATATGCAGAGGACAGGAGACCTCACAGCTGCAAGGTATTTTCTTTTTTTCTTTTAAAACGACAAACGTATTTTTCAAGCAAGCAGACCGTGTTATCATTTTGCATTCGTGTGCAGCTTCTGGAGCTCCATGTGCTGTTTGTGCCAGCTGACCAGTGGAATGTGAAGCTCAATAAAGTCCCTGCTGAAGCCACAGAGAGCTTCATATCAGCCGGCTTCATCAGGTGAAACTGCTGCAAAAGTTTGTTTTAATATAGAAAACTCAAGATAAGGATTGTTTAACACTTCTCGACTGCACGTCTACTCCAGACACATATAAAAGACACTGAGGTCCATGCATGTTGTATTACTTAGGCTTTGTTCTTAGCAAATGCAGTCATCTAATTGTCTGATAACTAATTAAACTTGATTTGTCAAATGTATTTGAGCTCTAGATAAGTGACATTTCGTTTTTTTTTGCTTGATCAATCCTGACTACAACGGGTTTTTTTTGTTTTTTTTTTTATGTGGACACTACCTCTCCTTGTCTGTGACCTTAGGGTTTATCCTGATGTCACCCTGAAAACTCTGAGGAGTGAGCTGCGGGCTCTCCTTGGTGCACAGAGGAGCATTGACAAATTCTCCTTCCTTAAATGTGTGGGGCGCAGTCTGGCGCTGGTGAGTGCAGCTGGCTGTTTAGTGCTCTTTTGTAGAGCTGGTTGTATTTCACCAGGCAGACAATAAAGAGAAACTGCACAGACAGTTTACTGCTTGGACTAAAGGGTGTAAAACATGTGTGCGGGCGAGTGGGGAACACACACTTTTTAATGTCGTGCCTTTTACAGCCTCCAAATTCTTGTCTGCTGCAGGTCAAAAGCAAACAGGAGCAAGACCTGAAAGTGAAAACGTTCACCCCACCCTATGTATGTAGAGTCAGTGTTGCATACTTAAATCTAAACAATTTTAATTGGATGATGCTTCTTTTTATGTAGCGGGTTGGTTCCAGTAACGCGTTGTTGTCACCTGTTGGCAGGCCACGCAGCCGGAGCTGTACTTGTTGCCCGCTGTGGAGAATGACAGCAGCGTTTGCTCCCGGTCTCTCACCCCCGACACCAGCAGGAGCTCCACAGACCAACACATATATTACCACCCTCCCAAAACGTGCAGCCTGGCAACAGGAACAAAGGAGCCCATTAAATTCCCCCATATCCCCCAGTATTCCCAGCAGCTACCTCCCACACACCAGCTAGAAGAAGAAGAGGAGGAGGAAGAAGAGGATGATAGGAGTTACAGCTCTTCAGAAGGAGGCAGGGAGGAGGAAGGTGAACCCGTCTCCTCCATCAGGAGACCAGAGCAAGAGTGTTTTCGAGGGCAAAAGCAAAGGGAACCCCAGCTTGTTTTGCAGAGTAAAGGTAAAATTAAAGGTAGAGTTCATCAACATTTTAACTATGAGAAGTGCAAATATATTCTTGGCCTGACGTTTACTTAAACCTGCACCTAAATATGCACAGAGCTGTTCACGTGTGTGCTCAAAGAATAGTTTTCTCTCGTTTCAAAGAAAAGACTGACATATACGAGCAAATGTGGTTTATGACCTTCTGATTTCTTCCAGTTATGCCTAGATATCCTCATCACCAGCTAGATCTTAGTTGGCCCCAAAAGTTTAAATTATGGGAATCTAGTCTCATGTTGCAGAGAAGTATGTGAGGATGGTGCAGGACATGTGTGAGGACACGGAGACAAAGGTGAGGTGTGCGGTAGGAGCAACATGGGTTTAATAAGGTCCGAGGGAGCGGCTCTGAGCCCCTTCTTGTTTTCAGTGGTGATGGACAGATAGATGAGGTCAGGCAGAAGTCTCCACGGACTCTGATGTTTACAGACAACATCGTGATCCGGAATGAGGGTATGAAGCACGCAGATGCAAGTCTGTAGAGGTGGAGGTGTGCTTTGGAGAAATGAGGCACTAAAATCAGTTGAAGCGAGACAGAAAATGTGAAAGGTGTAAGAGTGAAGTTACAAGGAGTAGAGCTAGTGAAGGCAGACGAGTTTAAATACCTGAGGTCAAACATCCAAAGTAATAGGTGGTGCACAACAGAGGTGAAGAAGAGAGTGCAAGCGGAGTGGAGTGGGTGGAGACAATTGTGATAGAAAGATGAAAGCAAGAGTAAAAGGCAAAGTTTATGCAGTCATGAAACCTGCAGTGATGAAGATGGTGGACAAAAAGAATGAATACATCAGAGGGACAGGTAAGGTCGAGGTGTATGGAGGTAACGTTAGAGAGGCAAAGCTAAAATGATTTGGACATGAGCAGAGGAGGGACAGTTGATATATGGGACAAAGGATGTGCAATATGGAGCAACTAGAAAAGAGGAAGACCTCGGAGAAAGTTCATGGATGTAGTGAAGGAGGACATTCAGAGGGTTTGTGTAAGAGAAGAGGATGCTAGGATAGGGTGAAGTAAAGGCAGATGATTGGCTGTGGTGACACCTAGAAGGAGCAGCTAAAAGATGAAGTTGTCATCTTGTATTTTGTGCAATCAAATATCCCTACATTTGCTGAAATTCTTAGAAAAGACAGATGCAGTTTTTCTATTTACAGATTTGCAGCAGTGTGTGGCTGATTCAACTCAGGTGAAGGAAGTGCCAGAGAAAAAAGAAACCTGCAGAGAGAAGAAACAATACCAAAGAGGAAACAGAGCAGCCAGACATTCCGGAGTAGCAGGAGCAGAGTCCCTGGAGGACAGAGATTCAGGCTTCTCCCTTACAGACGGGTACTGAGCAGCCAGCATACTGACCTGAAAATTCCTTACTCAGTGGACATGATTGAAACCTCCTGAATATGTTTTTCAGGGTTAGGAAATTAAAAGAGGAACACGCACTGAAGTCCACAAGAAACAATCAAACAGCCGGGGTAACGTGTGACACCCATTTAGAAAAAAACAAAATATATTTTGCGTTGATTACCTGATCATCTGCTTTTCAGTGCTCTTTGTAAAACAGGAATCCACAAAAGAAAAAACACTTTGCAGGATAATTTTGTGATGTTTTTCTGTTAAGCTGACAGGAAGTCTAGCTCCGTTGTCTCAGCCTACTAGATGCGCATCACCACCTTCAGGTTTAGAACTGGCCACAGTCACCCGTGAAACGACTGCTTCTCCAGTGCTTTACACAAACAGTAAGTCGGACATATCTGCAGGCTTTATGCTTGTTATTAGTACAACTGACAGGGTTTTTCTTTGAAAGAGGAGGAACTAATCAGTGAAATCAAGCTGATGCGGGAGGAGAGAAAGCAGCTGGAGAGGACGCGACAAGAGCTGCTGCAAAAGGGGAAAGACTTGTTAGCCCAGAACAGACATCGCAGGAACCAAGGTCAGCACCGAATGGTCAGCAGTGCACTGCTGCAAACATGGAATAACTCAAATTAAGATGTTTTATAGTTTTGCTGCTTTTAAAATTTAGATAAATCCAGCGGTTTTTAATTATTCTCCAATCTGACTGAAAATGCATCCAAGCGCGAAGAATTTAGTGAAACTTCGTTTGTTAAAGTTGTCAACCAATTTGTCTCCCTACTTTTAACATAAAGCACGTGACAGCTGGAGAAAGAAATATTTTGAAACCAAGAAGGCCACAGCACCATTGGATGAGAACTTGAGAAACTTGAGACAAGAACTGGAGACGTTTTACAACAAAATCCTGCATCAGCTCCAGGTCCGAGATAACAGAGCAAAGCCAAGACACCAAGGAAGATCCTCCATAAAGGTACAATCTAACCACACGATCTTCTCTTTTTTTTTAAATGTACATTTTCAGTATTCAGATTAAAATCTCGGTGGCTCAGTTTCAGGTCTGCACAGGCATTAACAGCCACACCAAAGATTCTCTTTACACTTCCTTGTTTTGAAAATGGACCAGTCATTAGTTACACCCTGCTAGTTCTAGGTTGAGTTTCCCTCAGGAGTCGCAGCCGGTGTGGTGTTCTTGCTGCTGTAGCCTTCAGAGATGTTCTTCTGCATTTCTTGGTTGTAACGTTTTGTGGTTTTACTAACAGAAATCTCGTAGTGAATGGTAAATCATCTTTTTTTTCCCCCTATTCTGACGTTCAGTTTGAATTTCAGCAGCTCACCTCGACCATGCTCACATGCCTAAATGCACCATTTCTGTCATGTGACTTGCTCATTTAGATATGTGCTAATGAGAAGCTGAACAGGTGTATCTAATTCAAATGGCCACGCCTCCATAAACATTTTCCACCCATAACCTTAATGTAAAATACTGAATGACAGACTGTTTCTTTCAGAATCAGCTCATCATTCAGATCATGACTGAGAGCCACGAGATTGACAAACTGAAGAGGAAGGTAGAAGATGCCAAGATGAAGCTGGTAACGGAGATAAAGGTAAGTGATGTATGGAAACTGTTAAAATAGCAGAGCTGGATGGTCAAGAGCAATATCATCAATAAAATGATCTAATCATGGAGCGCAGCAGAGCTCATTTTCTTGTGTTTCCCATGAATGTTTTTCTAGTTGAGGAAACAGGCTGCCACTGAGCTCAGAGCCCTGAAGGCGGAGCTGGCCCAGAAGAAGAGTCAGTCATCTCATCCTGGCCTGATGGGAAACACTCCACGGCACGGAGCACAAGTCCAAAGCAGCGCCACCCAGTTCAGAATAAAGTGCACATAATGGCCCCGCCCCCCCGTTTTTGGGTTAATTATTTTGGATGGATGCTTCTAATTAGTTATGTTATGTGATTGGATGAAAATTGTTTGCATTGTTCCATAATGTCGATTTGAGTTCATATTTCTCAGACGATGTAAACTCTGGTGTGCTGAGATGACAAAACACCACCGCTTACTCTAATTTCAGTGATTCAAAGATTTATTAGAAACAAGTTTTATTTATTTTTAAAAAGGTGCACAAATGCCAGTAAGCACAATGTAGGGACATTTAAAGATTGGCTTTTCTTTTTAGAGAATCACAGTTATTTCACTTAGTAAAGAGGAATGTAACCCCAGTCAAAGGCAGCAGCAATAAAACAAACAATTAACTCTCAAGTGCAAGTATTCCTCCCTGAGTCTAGAACGCCCCCCCTTTACTGCTACAAAGGGAGGTGTTGACTTGGCAACAAACAGAAGGGGGCGCTGGGATGGTGGCAATTTCTGCAGCTTTGTCACGTGTCTCCGTGGCTAGCATCCTAAAAGAGCGTTCCACATCATTGTTGCCTGTTGCCTGGCGACCGGATCGTCACTGTAATCCAAGATGTTGGCGTTCCACATGCCAATACCTCTGAGGCCTTTAGACATCACTGAATCCGCCTTTGGGCAAATACTCTGTGGGTCATCATACCAAACTTGATGAATTTGTCCATCCTGGTCCTGACGGGGAAAAAGCAACAACATAAAATTGATAATAGTGCCATCTTGTGGTCTGAAAAGTCCAGCACCCCGAGGGCAAATAGCAGGAATGTTTATAGTTGTTTCAAAGGCTAATTCCTTCCGTTTGGGAAGTGACACTGCTGTGCATCCAGATAAATAGCTCTTCCTGAAATACGAGCGCCACAGAGGCATGAAGCTAGTCAAGCTTAAACTTGTCAAAATATTAAGAACACAAACCTAAAGAGATGATCCTATGAGTGGAAATGTTGGTTTGCATATAAATATTTGATTTAAATATTAACTGGAGCTAAGTAATGCAAAGATGCTTTCTTGCAACACATTGCCTTTTGGCCCAGGACCTAAAACATTTCACCTGGAAGCAAAAAACAGGACAAATACACATTTTTAATGTGGTAAATAATGAAGCAATAAATCCATACATTTGTCTACTTCAAGAAGAATTAGAATTTATCCTTAAAATATAAAAGACAAAGCACCTTGTAATTGAAGTAGGGAGCCTGCTGCCCGTCGTCCCAGAGTCTGCCAGACATTGAGCTGTTGACCTGCTTCATGAGCCACTTGTAAGGTTTCTGCTTTCCAGCAGCATCGCTGCAAGGAACTCCACGGAAAGGCACTTTCTCTATAGAGCACACTCCCTCCTGGTGTGAGAGAAGAAACGACGGTGTGTTATAATAGCAGGCGGACAACCTGTTATTACAACGCATATGGCGAGATTACTAATGCTATCGGCTAATAACCTATGAAAATTTAATTACCCCCAATTTTGTTCAGCTTAAATGAACAAACATCGTGTCCCCATACGAGGATTTTTAAAACCTTCGGTTCAAAGGTGATTCCTAGTTTCTAGACTTACTAGTTCCAAATATAAATAAATATCTGGAAGAAACTCAATACGAACCCCAAATAAGACCATGAGGCTCACGGGGATTAAAGAAAACAAGCGGGATTGCAAAAATATGTTGCATAGGACAGAAAAAAAAGTTGATCCACTTTAAATAAGTAAATAAGTACACAAGACTCCATGTAATGGCTTTCTTAATAAGAATTCTATAAAATGGACAAAACCATAGTTACGTCCCAAATTTATGCCCACTTTCTGTGTAATTTATACATTTTCCAAAGCCATCCACGGGGCCAGTGGTCCGTGTTTGACACACCTTAATTCGACTGGCAAAACCAAACATTACCAACCAAACACCAAGAGTGTGTTTATGAAGTTTAATGGCAGTACGTCTGACAGTTCCTGTGACATTTTACTATGAGAGACGTCAGAGGATCTCCGCAGTCACAGTGGGCAGTATGGACGTCTACAGAAGATGTTTAGACACTTCAGAAGAGAAATCACTAGACTTCAAAAAGCTTCAACAACAAACTAATCCTTACTTTTATTTTTTTTTTTTAAATGAACAATCTCTTACCTGGGAAAAGTTGAGGCATGGATAGTCATAGCCGTACCACGGCACTCCCATCACGACCTTCTTTGGACTGATCTTCAGATTCAAATACTGGTCATAAGCTACAAAGATAGACACCGGGTATTTTACGTGATTGTCTTAAGAAGATTGACAACAACATACCTTTCTCCTGTTCTACTTTACGATAAAACTGGACTACAAACCATCCAGTGTCTGACGGAGGGGAGCGTTTGCCATTGCAATGCAGTCGCCGGTGATCTGGCTCTGCTCGTCGTAGGACATCACAAACAGCAAGTCGCAGGATTCGGCAATAGTTACGTAATCATAGCAGCGTTTATCGATGCATTTTGGTGACCAAGCAACATCAAACGAGACCTGAGAAATCAGGAAGAGGTAAACATCAACGGGATGCTGTTTTAAAATCACTCAGAAAGGGCTCACAGGCCTTCATTCATTTACCCAGGCCTGCCAACATGGTGTTTTTTAGTGCGATTTGATTGTAACATTATAGAAGAATTAGCAGTCAGAATTGTATGAAACTTACTGGACTTGTGAAGTTAGGTTTTAGTTTGGATTTAAAACTGAGAGACTGGCCTTGGAAAGTAACCGCTGTCTCCGAGCGTTCGGTCATTCCCTTTTACCTGAGAACCTGGGATCTCCCTGTGAAACATCTCAGTGGTCTCTTTGACCAGAGATGTCAAGGCATGGTACTCTGCTGAGCCCTCTTCCACAGCCTGTTCAACGTCTATGTTAATCCCATCCATAAACTGACTCTTGGCCAAGACGACCTTGTCTGTTATCCACGCAGTTCTGTTGTCCTGGTCGACAATGTAGGAGAGGGGGATGTCGCCTTTACCCAACAACACGAGAAGATAGACAAATGTGCAAAAACTCAATGAGAAGGTATCACATACAGTGGTCTTGAGCAACAGTTCTCAAGTCTTTCTTTGGACTTTGGCTGATTATTTACTCATTTTCAGTCCAGTCCTTGTACCGGATCATTTTCAGAGGAATGTTTCTTGGTTCTTTGTTAAGATGCTGACCTATGAATCATTTGAACATAAAAAAGGCAGCTGAATGAAGGGATGAACCAGGTCTACACATAACAAGTTGGCAAAAAAACACATTGTAAATATTATCTTTAAGCCCTTTGTTAATACCAATCAAGACGCACAAATTCTTTAAATTTCTTTATTTTCTACCACTAATCAACTACAACTGAATCCAAATTTGAAATTTGTATTTGGCTTCAAATCATCACCAGTACGTACAGGAGGAGGTCAGTCTTGTTTAAGAAAGTTCGGGTAATATCAAATATTAACTTTCAAGCTTGTTAGACTATTTTTTCCTTGTGTATTGTATTTCCATGTGTGTCAATAAATTTCTCCACTCATTTCCTATTTTCTTAGCAAAATAAAAAGTAGTGAGAGGTGCTGCTGTGAACTTTAAGTGACAGTAACAGGATTGATACTAATAGATGGAAATGGAAAAAGGAAATATCACAATATGAGTGCCAATGAGTGTATGTAGTTACACGTAGGTAAACTCCAGTAACCCGTCGCTGTCAGCTCTTAGTATAATTCAGAAAATTATCTTACCTTTGAGGACGACCCGGGCACCTTTGGAGTGAGCGTAACACATGAGCTCAGCATCATATTTTCCAAACGCTGCCACTGTTGTTACCATGCTCCAGTTGTAGGACTTCCATGTCTTTCCACCCACGTCAAATATAAAAACCTGCAAAAAAATGACAATACAATACTAATCTTTACTTTAATTACAAGGCACCGCAAAACTTTAACTTTCCGATCACGTCTACTGAGCCCTGAAAACCCCAGAGCATCAGTATCAAAGCTGAAGACGGTGACATACCGTACGGTGGCATAATAGCAAAGCTAAAGATGATGATTTACTGAAAATATGGTGAGGTAAATTGGTATTAACACAATTGGCCTGAATGATTTTTGGTCAACAAAACCCTGCATTTAGCAGAGCAAACATGAATACTTGTTTATAGAAAGCACTTCACAAAATCGAACTTTATGAGGTTAAATATATTTAGCTTTAACAGAAAGCCCCTGGCGTTCCAACAGGGGCGACCTCCAGGCAGGTATGAACGCGTTCTTACCAGCACTGAAGAAACGGACAAGCTTAAAAGTTTGTTTTATGGCATAAAACAATGACGACATAATAAAGTGTTGGTGGGGGGTTTTTTGTTGACAAGTAAAAAAGTTTTCTGGGGTGTTTTCTTCATTTTTAATGGCCCATGATTATGTTACCCAGATTTATATGAACTCAGCACCTACAGTAAGTCATTTTGTGTTTGGTTGATAGCAGAATAAGCTGCTTTGTATTGCTGGAGAAGATTTGACAACATTTTCATGGGTGCAACACACAAATGCACAAATTGCCTTACAAATGTGGCACCATTTAAGAGGAAATTACTACGATTTCGTTGATATTAGATTTAGCTGTTAAAACAAAGAAATAATGAACCAAACACAAATTTCTTAGGGTCACATATTCACCGTGTTCTCCTGAGACCACATAACGAGAACAGTGTGTGATGACATGGGGCAGGAGTGCGATTATCTAGAAACCAATACGAGGTTCAGCGTGTGTGAGGACTATTAAGCTGGTCCCTGGGCCTCAAAATGGGGAACTTATTCTAATATAACACTGCCTGCACGATGAAACAGGAATAGGAGCATCAGTGTGAAACCACAGTGCTGTAGACAATCAATTCAACCTCATTTATTCCTTAAAAAAAGTTAAAGACCTGATGGTTTAGTGTATACAATATCTGCACTGGGGTTGTCAAACTCATTTTACATCATGGGCCACATAACTAAAGTGGGCCGAACCGGCATAAAGTGCAAAGAGTTTTAACTACGCATTTGATCCCATTTCAAATGATAAAAATAAATAAAAAGTTACAGAAAAAAAGCCCACTCCCACACCCCAGGGACCTACAGTACATCTGTGGTTTGATTGTTATCGTTTTCCTGTTACTCAATCGCTTTGGTGTAGTATGAATTACAGTAGGTCTCTAACTGGTAGGAAAAACTGTAAAACATTTTTAAAAATACAGTTTAAAGCTGTCTTGATGCATGCTCAGTCATCTTGGATGAGTGACGAAACGTTTCTCCCACTGAAAACACTACGTCCAGATGAACAGAATGAAGTTTTGGAGACAGTTAAAAGCTGTATTTAAGCTTTGCCCTTCTTCACATTTTTCAGAGCCATCCAGCGGGCGGGACTTAAGTCTGTGCCCGGCCGATTCTGGGCCTCGAGCCTTATAGTTTTACACCTCTAATCCTGACTAAAAAGGACTGTTACCTATTGAGTCACACCTTCATCATAAGACCAACTTTTATTATTACGGTGGCGAACAGCACCAAGCAGCAACCTTAGTTCATTGCAGTCGTTGCCGTTTGTAATCATAGCAAATCCTCAACGTGAATTCACCTGTTTCCGAGCTTTTACACCAACAGCACCGACACTTTTAATTCAGCAGCGGTGCTTACGTGATTTACGCCACCACACTGTTTGTAATGTGTCTGAGATATCTCTGGCTGTGAGCGATGAGCGCAGGGTTCAAAAGTATTTTGGTTTTAGCAGTAACAGGTTGGTCGACTAAGTTTACCTCGAAGTCTTTCTCCCCGCGGATCTGCTGACAGAGCTCCGGTCTCTCACACGGACACACGCCGGACCTACAGGCGGCCAGGAGCGAGCACAAAATCACGAGAAAGGCCAACATTTTAAGCAGAAAGAGGAAATTTTAGCGCAGAGTGAACCCGTGAGACTGTGAGCTTCCGTACGGCGGGTGAGATGGGACAAACTTCTACTGTTTATCCGCACAGCTTCAGAAAACAAAATAATCCAACTTGCTAGAAAAATTACATAGAAATATTTTTATATTACAGAAAAAAAATGAGCCGGGGTGTCAAAAGAGGTCAAAGTAAACCAGGTGTAAATATTGACAGATTTGAGTTCAGGGGCAGAACACAACTCCAGATGATGAACTCTGACCTAACCTCCCCAATTATGAGATGGGTCAGTCTGACCCATTATCACGCGCTCTGCTTTGATCAGTTACACAAATGCAAACACAAGTGTGTCTACGTCGCTGCATCTAGCGGGCTTGAAATGAACTGCCTAACGTTTTAGAAAGGGGCAGTGGTTTCTTTTAGCTCTCAGCTGTCACGACTTCATTACCTTCAACAAAATCAGAGAAATAAATAACTTAAATAGATGCTTGCCACAGGTTTGACGGATCATCATAAAGTACTGCATAAATACAAAAATAAAAATAAATACGTTTGACATTTAACGTGAGCCATCTCTTTATTTGCAGGCATTTAAGGTAACCTAATACAGGTATTTTGAGTGTTGTGCCTCTTTGGGCAATGTTATTAAAAAACAAAACAAAACACTATATATAGTATTTCAATGCAGATGGAACCCAGTCATAGTTATCTGTAAGCCAGATTACATCAACCACGTGTCTTAACCAAAGGTATACATGTCCTAAAGACATAAAGGTCTGAATGGTGTTGTAACTGGCATATAGCTATGGTCCAGAGCAAATTGTGACACATCTTTGAAGTCATTTTTTAATTTAGATGTGTTCTTTAAGATGCACATAAACAGTTTCTAGGACTGTCTTCATTTATGTGTGCAGAACTGTCACATAATAGCAATATTGTAACTACTTATCATTAGTGTTTCTTTTAGAGTCTCTTGAAAGGCTGATCCAGAGCGCTGCATCAAAAGCACTCCCTTCCCGCTTTAAAGATGAGGCTTAAAACCATTGCTTTTCACAAAACTCAACACGTGAACTTAAATCATTCTTTATAGTTCTATATTGTTCTCTCCTTCATTCTTTGTGTATTTACACATAACTAAATTACCATGAACAACAGAAAAGAAGAATTTAAGGATTTTGAAGGTAATTTAACTGTTTAAAATGAGGAGAAGACCTCTAGTGTAACAAAGAGAGGAGAGGACCAGAGAAATCGGAAAAGAAGCAACCAGCAGCTAGGGGAGCAATACTCAGAATGTGATGACCTGTAAACAGTCTGCCCATCAGGCTGTCACAGGACAGCCAGTAGATGTCAGGAGTCCAATGAAAACCCTCTGTGTGTACGTGAGGGTGAGGAGGAGGTGTTTGTACAGTACACTCTGCATGTTGTTTCCAGCAGTAAGCATGCTATGTTCAGTTTTTAGTGCATCTGAATGAACAACTGTCTGACATTTTGGCAAAGCTAGCCTGCTAAAAATGTTGGGCACCAGATGAAATGATGAGGGTGTTTTGTACTCCAGGTGGCTGTTCCTATAATAATGTGGCATTACGTGAACACTAGAAATTATGACATTTATTCAAATATGAATTTTTCAGAAAAATCACTCAAACACAGTGTTTGAGTCAATAATTTGATTTCAATTATTGAAAATATAAAAATGAGCTGGTGAAATAATTTTGCCAAATAATTTTGGAATTAATTTTTCTTTGGTAGACTTTCAGATCTAATTATATTTTTATTCATCATTGCTGAACATTGTTATTTATTCATTGTACTTGTATTTTTTTAACAGTATAAATAACCCTGTAACACTTGGATTAATAATTTTGCACACAATATATTATTAATTCAAATTCAATCAGAAGTGTTGGGGTGGGGGATACTGGATTAATAGAAGATGTAAATTGCTTGTAGAACTTCATTTAAAATACTATAAATTTATTGTGTGTATGAGACCTGAAATCAGACTGTGTCTCATAATGGTTGGGAGACGTGACCTCGTCCACATTCACTGATAAAGACAAATCAAAGAGGTACCAACAAACAGGACAGGGCACGTTTACTCCGACTGGTATCAGCCTCAGGACTCACACTGAGGATGATAGAAGAATAGGTGTGGTGATTTCATTGTCACAAATTATGTTCGATGCTTGCAGCCATAAATGTTTTGCCTTTGTTATTAAATGTAGTGGTACATAAAAACATCTGAATTAAAAATTCTTCATTCTGTATTATCGGTAAGATATTTTTGCAATTTGCAAAATCATGAACTGTGAATGTGTTTCAGTGAAAAAAATTTAATCTAAATGAGAAAACATACATCAGTTAATAAGTAAGTGCAAAATGCCATCAATAAAGGTAGATAAGTAGTGTCTCAGTGAGACCAGAGCATTGCCATCACCTGCTGTGGCCTGAATGCTTCAAAAGTTTTTTTTTTGAAGAAATGTTAGTCTTTATAATTTTCTGGTTAGTAGTTAAATTAGTTTTATTGCTTTTTGTTTCTTTTTCTAATATTTACCTATCATGAGAGTTTTGCAGTGTTTTTGAAATTAAACTGCATTTGAATTTGTCATTCGACTGTCACTTATTTTTTCATGTATATTAATAACCTCTGAAAATGTGTGCATGAAATTTTAAATCTGTTGATGCCTTATCAGCTGTTCCTGCCATCCCAAATCCATCCCAAGAAAAAAACAGAACTCATAATTTCAATATAAATTTTTTTTCACTCATTTGATTTTTATTAAATTAGATGATTTCTTTTATGATCCTTAAAAAACAGTGACAGTGGGTTTTAAGTCAACATATATTAGCTTATTGACTTTTCAAAGGTGCTCTTGGTCATGGCCAATCACAGGACAGGATGACATGACTGTGAAAAATGCACCTGGCAGGGCACACTGACATTTTAGTGAATTACTGAGAGGAAACATATCGTACTTTCATTAGACAGTTTTTTAAAACTTTTTTCCAATAATTGTTGTTTAAAGCATCTCACCAAAAACTCAATAGTTTATTTAAATCACTTACTGAAAACAGTGGACACATAAAGCGGCTTTTACTGCATGTTCAAATATTGGTATGGTAATATTTCTGTTTAATCATACATTTAGTATTTCTGACAATAGTGAAAATGCTTAAGATTAGAAAACTGATTGTGTTTAAAATGCGTGAAGTCCTTTAGAAGAAAAACATATTCTTGTACCTGGGACATTGGGAAATCTCTTGAAATTTGTGAAAGGCGAGAGCCAGGTCAATACAACTTGTCACATCTGTGATGTTCTCTATTAGTTTATTTACTTTGTCTAATCTGTATGATCAGGGCATGGTAACATCAACACCAAAGACAGCCGGCATTTAGTCAATCATACATTTGATGGGGAACGTCAGCAAAAAATCCCCTTAAAAAGGACAGCTCTGCTTGCAGATCCTCACATCCACCAGCCATGAGGGTGCTTGTACTAGCTCTTGCTGTGGCCCTCGCAGGTGAGTAGGCATTATTTATAACTAAATGTTCTTAAATTTAACTTAAAATTAATTTTCAATAAAAAACAGCCTTTTCTCAGAATTAGATAATAGCTAAGAAAAAAAATTGTAATCGACTTGCAGCTGAGAAGAACTGTTACTGCCATTGCTAGCACTATAATTCTGCCAGAATATAAGAATGCTAGTTGCCATATTTGTTTCCAGTTGAGCACATTCTGGAAAAATAGCAAAAAAATTTATATAATTTCTTATCACTACCACTTTACTAATTCTCTACCCTGTTTTGTTTAGTTTTTTGGGTTGTTTTTTTTGTCATTTGTGATACCAAATTAACATTTATTCTTCTCATGTTACAGTGGGGGACCAGTCCAACATAGGTATGATGTTGTCCTGTTACATTAAAAACAAAAGGCACTGTTAGTTAAAAGAGAAAGCTTGTTCTTCGCCTTAGAAATGCGTTTACTTTGTTTCGTTCTCTTTTATTACAGCCCCAGGATTTGCTTCTGTTAAGACCTACATGTACAAATATGAAGCAGTTCTTATGGGCGGCCTGCCTGAAGAGGGCCTGGCTCGAGCTGGGGTTAAAATCCAGAGCAAAGTTTTGATCAGTGCAACAAGTGCCAACGACTACATTCTGAAGGTAGAGACCACTAGGCAGAATTAAAACGAAACATTTGTTAAGCAGAAAACATAAAACATTGCTTGTTTCTCTTTCTTTCTCTGTTTTTTTTTTGTAGCTTGTAGACCCTCAGTTGCTGGAGTACAGTGGCATCTGGCCCAAAGACCCTTTCTATCCGGCCTCCAAGCTCACCACAGCCCTGGCTACACAGCTCTCCACACCGGTCAAGTTTGAGTATACAAATGGCGTTGTCGGGAGAGTGTCTGCACCGGCTGGGGTCTCCACAACAGTGCTGAATATCTACAGGGGAATCATCAACCTCCTGCAGCTGAACGTAAAGAAGACACAGAATGTGTATGAGCTGCAAGAGGTACAAAAAACTCACTCTCATCACGTCCTTCACACAAAATGCTTGAAGACTGTCTGAAAATAACAACAATCTATATTTTGATTGTATTTTGTAATCTAGTCTGGAGCTCACGGTGTGTGCAAGACCAACTATGTCATCAGGGAGGACACGAGGTCCGAACGCATTCACCTGACCAAGACCAAGGACCTGAACCAATGTCAGGAGAAAATCATGATGGACATCAACTTGGAACACATAGAGAAATGCCATGATTGTGAAGCTGTAAGGGCATTTTCTAGTTTTTTTTCATAATCTCTCATATAGAAATCATCATGCTGGCAGTTTGAAGATTGTGTTGGTTTCATAATTGCAGAGAGGAAAGAGCCTGAAGGGAACTGCTTCCTATAACTACATCATGAAGCCAGCACCCAGTGGTTCTCTGATTATGGAGGCTGTTGCTAGAGAGGTCATCGAGTTCTCACCTTTCAACATTTTGAATGGCGCTGCTCAGATGGAATCTAAGTATGTGGTTTAAACCACTGACCAAAGTTGGGAAACCAAAATAATATGTTTGATTACAGACTTATAAGCATCGTGCCACACTGATTGAATGATTATCTATACTCACAGACAAATACTGACCTTCTTGGATATCGAGAACACCCCCGTGGATCATGCCAGATACAACTATGTTCACCGCGGATCCCTGCAATACGAGCACGGCAGTGAGATTCTCCAGACACCCATCCATCTTTTGAGGGTCACCCATGCTGAGGCTCAGGTACTTTACAAAATGTTTCTTTGCAAAAAGCCTTTTCTGAATTCACCCTGTATCCACAAACCTTTTCATCTGTATTGTTTGTTTCCTCACAGATTGTCAGCACTCTGAACCACCTGGTAGCCTCCAACGTGGCCAAGATTCATGAAGATGCCCCTCTGAAGTTTGTTGAGCTCATCCAGGTGATGCGTGTGGCCAGATTTGAGACTATTGAGTCCCTCTGGGCTCAGTTTAAATCTAGACCTGATCACAGGTAAGCACAGATTTGATTCAGTAAAGGCCCAAGAATCTAACATGACATGAATAATGAGATTGTACTCCTCTTTCCCAGGTACTGGATACTGAATGCTGTCCCCCACATTCGTACTTACGCTGCTCTTAAGTTCCTCACTGACAAGCTTCTTGCTAATGAGTTAAGTGAGACTGAAGCTGCTATGGCTCTCTTGGAATGTCTGCACTATATGACAGCTGACCAGAAAACCCTTGAACTTGTTAGAGTAAGTCTTTTTTTTTTCTTTTTCTTTTTTAACCTTTCTTATATATTTGATATGACATGAAATCAGTTTTATATTTTGTGTTCACCACTTTTTAGAGTCTGGCTGAGAACCACAGAGTGAAACGTAATGCTGTGCTCAACGAGATTGTAATGCTTGGCTGGGGCACTGTAATTTACAGATACTGTAAAGTGCAGCCATCTTGCTCATCTGATCTTGTGACGGTATGTATTATTTGAACATGTTTTATCCTTTTTTTTTGGCCGCCTGTCTCGTTTGGTTTTGGTCCATTTGATTGACCTTTGCTGCTATTGTTTATCTATTTTATTTTATATTCAGTTGTTACAGACGTGACAGACATGACTGGGGGGAAAGGAGAGAGGGGGGAAGAAAAACAGAGGGGAAGAGGAACAGTGATAAAGGGCATAAAAAG
>VUQR01028387.1:0-28999 GCA_015108515.1 Hemichromis elongatus
TTTATTAATACGATGATGTATGTTAGTCATATGATGCAGTCATGTGACCACTTTAACTAAGATGGTAAGACGGCATCGTACCGCAGTTGTTTTGTTTGCTCAGTTTCAGTTTAGTTTCAGTCAATAAGTTTTTAGTGGCCACGTTGAAGATTAATATGTACTCATTTGTGACTCGGAGCAACAGCTCCACCTCATCATCATTCCATTTGACACATTCGGTGCTTTGTCTCGCCATTTCGCCGCTCGTTTTAAAGAGCCGGAAAGTAAATAAACAACAGGCAGGTCGGCTCGTCTAACATTTTACGCATGCGCGGTACTGGATGCACAAAGGTGTGAAAAACGACTCAAAACGATAGTGTGGACGCGGATCGTTTTTCCACGAAAGCTCCGTTTTCCAAAAGATCCGGACTAGTGTGGACGTAGCCTAAAACTTATCTAACCTGGTCAGCAGCACACATGAAACTCAAAAAGTGATTTATTTGTTCCTGAATTTAGCATAATTGTGCTGCAGCTCATAATATGCATTTTGTTATTAGAGGTGAAAAAAGCAGAAAGGCACAGGAATTAAGAGCAAAGTAGTCAGATATCAGAAGGGGGTTGATGGGTGGGTAATGAATGTGGTATGAGTACCGGCATGATTAGCTGCAGATATAATCAAAATACAAAACTGGAAGGAAAAGGATTGGCCAATTTGGGTTAAAATATATATATATTCAAAATAATAACAGTATTAATGTAGAAGGCCATACTCATTTGAGGGAGAGAAATGGTGCAGTTTTGTCAAAACCACTGACGGATCTCACTCACGCAGGAGCTGTGCTTTGGCGGCAGCACATGGGGGTTTTAGCATTAGTGATGCATGTCTGTCATAACTATTCATTTCCCAACACGAAGGCTTACAGATGTTTTAATAGAAACTGCGCTCTTTTCCTAAACCTAAGAGCTACTTTTCAGTATGGGAACCTAACCAGCAGGTAGAAGTAAAAAGAAATTAAAAGTGAAAGTAAAGAGCGAGTACAGAAAAGTGACCCAAACATGTACAACGATCACCTGATGTTTTTGATATTTTGAAAAATATGCTGGATGGTTGACTTGCCTACTGCAAACGACGCCTATGTACTGAGTAAAACAGAACAAAAAAACCCAAAACAAAACAACAATAAAAAAAATTGTGCACCTTGTACCCCTCCAGCATGACCAATATTGCAGTGGCCATGCCAAGGTCCTGGCACCAGCAGACACTTTTTGTAAGACAGTGGGACAAGGGCAAAGGCATCAGGTGACAATGAAAACAGATTTATGGTGCAACAGAAAAAGCTTTACAATGCCCGTATATATACAATAGTAAAACAGTCATACTACACCTGCTTTGTCAGCTACGTGGAGCATAAAGAGAGGAGAAATAATGAAAGTATCAATTAGGTTTGCTCTCGAGCTCATTTATAATCTCGAGAGCGCTCAGTAAAGTAAGCACATCTCCGTCAAGAGCTCATTTCATTATTTCTGAATTTAACAGTCTCCTTTTTACACTCACGTTGCGCCTGCAGTCAGATTATGAAGTTGATAATCAGTGATGAGAGAACTTGACTCTGGTACTGAATAATGTTTTGGTAACAGATGGGTGAGTCGCACAGTTCAGACACCAGAAGGTCTCAGAGCTGAAATCATAGGACCTTCAGGTGGTTTTGGTTTTCTTAAAAATTCATGGGCATGCTAAAATAAAGTCCCTGCACTCTCTGAAACTCACTATTACACACATAAGATATCTGGCTGCACTATGCTGTATTTTTATAGGCTGTGGTTGAGTCTCAATCAACAGATAGATACCCAAACAGTCATATATTATTTACAGTAGCTGTTTGTTTACCACCCCACCCCAAACCAGAGCAGTTTACTTAGGTGGCACAGAAGAAGAGGAAACGTTGAAACGTTAATATGTGAAAGCAACGTATGCAGTGGTTTAAACAGGATTCCTTATGTACTCTATATATAATCTATATACCAGTATATAGATTGTGTGTTTCATCATATTAAAAAACAAAAACTAAGCGGTGCCACTATAAAAGTCACCCCAGTTTGTTTTACCAGTGCAGTTTTTCAGCCCTTTAGAGCTTGTTCAATATATCTTAGATTTATCGCTATTAAAGATAAAGATCTGGACAAGCCTTTAAAATAGAAATTTAAAAATGTAAATAAATTAAAACAACACCGAAGAAAGATTATTTGCAGAGTTTCATTTCCCTTTTCTTCAGTGGTATGCACTAACCTCACAATGTGTCCATGATAATGGTTATTGTAGTTGGAGTTGGATTATAGTCTTTATTGTCTTTTACTATTTTGAAAAATGAAAGGAAACTTGGAAATTGGTTTGGTCTCAAATTAGATAACACATTACGATAACCATTGCTTAATAAAAGCATAGACTGGTTCTTATGTAGCAGTTTCTGCTCCACTTGGGTGCTCAAATCACTTCGTACAACACGTCTCATTCACACCCATTCATACAAGCACTCCTTTTTACATCTAAGTGCTTTCTATTTAACATTCACACTCCAATGAACACACCTGGAGCAACTCGGGATTCTTGTCCAAGGATACTTTGGCTTGCAGACTGGAGCAGCCAGTAATCGACCCACAGTTCAAGGACAAGGGGGTGGGGGGTGACCCTATTCCAGCCATCATAGGGTGAGAGGCAGACTGCACTCTGGTTAAGTTGCCAGTCACCAGTTGCTAGGGCGAACACAAAGAGGCAGATTGAAATTCACTTTCAGATTTTTAGACAGTTTAAAAACGATGAAATAAGCTTTGTGTTTGGACGGTGGGAGGAGGCTGGAGTACCCAGAGAGAACCCACACAGGCCCAGTGACCGACTGGCAGCCGGCCCAGGGTGTTCCCTGCCTCTCGCCCTAAGACAGCTGGGATAGGCTCCAGCAGCTGGATTCAATGATTTGAGTGGGTGAGTGAATACTTTTGGCAACATAGTGCAGATTTTTACACTCACACAGACCCAGTCAGTGTTTATACAAAGTTTCATCAAGGTTGGTCCACTCATCTAGGAGGAGATATGGGACATACATATATAAATGGATATATACTCTACGATCATTATAGTATGATTGTGGTTTTGTGATAATTCCCGTCATAACTGATCAGTCAATTTGTCCTCATAACCAAGTGTTAAATCAAAGCTGCTGGTGTCTCAGAGGATCAAGGTGCCATTTAGCACTGGTCCCATGTCCTGTGTTGTACCTGTGTGATACCTCTCACCTGGCTAACATGTTTTTTCTATATCTAACCAAAACTTTTGGTACCTTAACCTAACCAAACAAATAGTTTACTTGGTTAGGACTAGCCTAGTCCCAGTCTTAGTCCTTGTGGAAAAAGATAACTTTATTGATTTTGTTCTCTATTTGTTTTTTAACCTGTAAACATTGGATGCTTGTCTTTGTTGCCTTATCTCTTAGCACATGTAGCAACATATAGATCACAAAATACATTTTCAGATGACTAACACAACCTATCGGCAATCAAAGTACCACGTGACCTTTCTGCTGCCAGTGAAAAGGACCCTTTGTGTCTGGTCAGAGCAGCACAGCCTCTCAAAATGAATTTGAGAAAACAAGTGTCAAAATATTAGGTTGAACATTGTCATCTTTTCTCCTCTCTGAATTATTCAATCTTACATTCACCTACTGTACTTCTTATAGACCAGTAGTCCTGTGTTAGCCTTTTACTTTAGGGTGGTAAAAAGCACAATAGAAGCTGCTGTTGAGTTGTAGTGTGATAGAGAACACATGACCAGGTGAACTGAATGTCAGATTGGCTAAGGGAGAGGGAAACATGTTTAGAAAGCACAGACAGGTAGAGAAACAGGCAGAGCTAGAAATAGACGACAAGCCAGGTGGTCAGCGCGGATGTCACCATGTGCGTAAGAAATGAGGGAAGCAAAAAAGATGAGTGCGCAGGAGGAGAAGGACAAAGTCTGGGACTGTAATGGCAGTAAATGAAAGTGATGAAGCCAAAGCGACAGGGGGTACAATTGACTGCTTTGAAGTAATATGTTCCATTAGGAAACAGATGAATCTGAGCTCTGGCTTTATTAGACCCTGGACTTACCCAAGCGGCAGACAGAGCAGCTATTACATTGTCTTCGAGATGTTTCCTTGTAAATGTTCTTTTCAGTATTGCCTTGTTTAAGAGATTATCAGCCTGATCGTTTGTTGTCCTGAGCTAATTATTTACAACAGTGAACTGTTTCCACAAAGTCACATTTGTATCGTGCTGCTTGCCATAGTTGAGCAATGCATTGCTGTTTATTCTCTGATTTTGTAAGAACTATAAAGTGTTTCCAAGCCATCAGCTGTGTAGACATAAGAGCAGACAAATTACGCATTAATAACTCTACCCAGGAGCCCATGTACTTGGTTTACTTTGTCTGTTAGCAGGATTACTGCTAGGAATGGTAAAATAAATTCCCCATTAATACCAACCCATACTCCACATACATCCTAAACCCGAGCCTAACGTAAAACTTAGTCTGAATGCTTGACAGGTATGACCCAAATGAGATTTTTGATTCTCACAAAGAGAGCTGGGAGCTGAGCTCTTTTCACATATTTATATTTTTATATATTACCTCTGGTTTCTTGTGTTATATGACTTAACATCTGCATGTTCTTCAGTCAAAACAGTAACTTTGTGACTGCGACATCTTTAAATTTGAGCTACAAACATATGGTTTCCCCTTTTCCCTGAACAGGAACAGTGCAAAGTAGGGCATGCAAGAGATGAAAATATGAACAAAATCCGTATATTTTTGTTTTCAGTTTGTTTCAGTTTTATTTCTGTAAGGCCTAATCACAACACCAGTTGCCTCAAGGTGTTTTATATTGTAAAATAAAGACCCTACAATAATACCGAGTGACCACAACAAACAGATGACCCCCTACAAGCAAGCACTTGGCAACAGTGGGGGAAAAAATGGATCACTTTGGTCCAATTAGGGAAATTTGTATTCCTTATCATATAATCAAACAATCAGTTTTAAAGTTTTCAATATCTTTTCTTGTTTTGTGACATTACCTCTGTGCACAAAACAAGATTTTTAAGCAGCCTTCCTGGTACAAATTTAATCAGTCTTCATAAAGTGACCTCTATGTGAAGAACTGAAACGCTGACTTGGACTTATCACCCAATATCAGTCACAGCAAACCCCTGTAGCCAGTTTATATCAGTACCGGAGCAGGCTTTTATAGCAGTATATTGATGCCTCCATATACTAAATAAGATGTAGTGAAAATCTGATTTTTATTTTATTTTTTCAAAATATTTTGCTCACGTATAGAAGCAGAGGCATTGTGACTATACAATGGTTCCATTTCTGCATCCACCTTAGCACTGGTGACAATCACTCAGACTATACAAGCACTAATCTGTACTGTACTTCAGTTCCAGTCATTTACATTCATGTGTGAAACTCTGAGTCAGATTTGAAACCGCAGAACAAAGAAGAAGATACCGTTGGCTGCTTTGAACTAGATGCCAGTGCTGTGTGATGGATGAGTCACTCCACCAGCAACCTGTGCAGATCAGAAATGTTCAGCATGTCCAGATTTTAACCTGCTGACGTGGAAGACATTGCAAGTTAACACAGCTGGTGAGGCAGACATGCAGTGCGTAACAACATTATTTCTCTGATATGACAGAGCCACTTGGGCTTCCTGCAGACCCTTAAAAACTATGTATGTCTATTAAAGAGTGAGTCAACACTGCTTTTTTTTCTTTGGATGATGTCTTGGATGCCGTGTGGTGTACATAAGTACAGGTGAAGCATGATGTTGCAAAGGGAAGGATTGGCCTGAAAGGGAAAAGAAAAAAACCCCAAAGCAACTACACACTACATAGCACCTATAGACACACAGCTCTCTTATAGGCACAAGATTTATGCAAATACATGCAAAGCCAAGGTCGAGAAGAAGACAAAGAGTCACCAGGACATTTATAAATGGAGAAAGGGAAATCTCTGTAAGGATCCAGAATGTGTCCTGTTAGAAATTTGAGTTACTTGGAGCCTGGGATCGTCCTTCAGTGCTGTTTCTATATCTTGACATGGGTTTTATCAGGTTTAAACCAAAATTTCCTTCCTCCTGAGTACAATTCCAGTTTTCTTAACTAAAACATTTGAATAATCTCTATAAGGCACATCCAAAGATGTTTTTTAGGACAGCCCGTTTGATTGATTTTGTCACTATTGGGTTTATGTTTTGACATATATACGTCGATATCTACAATGATTTAAACTCGTTAAAGAAAGTAACCCTTCCCTTTGCCTGTACTCCTCTCTATCAAGTATGCTGATAGTCATTGTGCTATCTTGCCCACAACCCTCTTTTTTTGGTTCTCCACCTTGACAGATTTACCCCCAGTAAGAATACCTGTCTTGATAAAATGACAGATACAATCACAGTTTTAAGTCTGATGTTCAAGCACATAGTAAAAGAGAAAACATTTAAACCTTCCATCATTAATTTGAATCTGAAGGCATGAAATGTCTCAGAGTATTGTCTCATAACAGTAAATAAAAAAGAAGAAGCTAATGGATAATTGGCTGGAAAGCAGCAGTTCCTCTAATGGCCAGTTGAGGCTGGCTCCAAAACCTGTGGCTCAGCTTTTTTATACATTATAGACTCTAATTAGAAACATGGCTTCTTTGACTGACAGGGGTGCCAAAACAGGCACCCATCCTGATAGCTGTCTGCTAGGCAGGGGTGCTGCCAGAAATTCTGGGCCCTATGGAAACCAACATTTCTGGGCCCTTTGCATTTTTCACCGATAAAATTTAACCCAATAAACATACCCTGTATACTTTAAAAAAGATACTTCACACATTGCATAGTTAAAATGTCTAAAGATGAGTACAAAGCCTACAAATACAAGAAAAAACTATGAAAATAGGTACTTGTTTACATAAAAGGGAGAACATTTATTATCTCAATTACAATCACTTTCCGTTTTTGATGCCCTGACTTCTGATGCAACATGCCTGCGTTTGTCCCTGTCTGAGCTGCATCATAGCAAGAGACGCTATGCTAGCGACCGTAGCTTGTATGGACGGATGGAATGAACCATTGTGAAAGGGAGGGGTGTGTCATAAACAGTACATTATTATAATACATTATTTGTTAAATATTATTAAATATATGGTCAAAATAGACAAAATACACATTATGTGTAGGAGGGGCCCTAGCAAATTAAACATATATATTAAAAAGAGAAAAGAAATAAGAAAAAAAAGGGATCTGGTCTTCTGGGCCCCTCCTCAGCCTGGGCCCTTAGAATCATCCTAACCTTCCACCCCTTTACGGCGCCCCTGCTGCTAGGCTTCGCCTCGGCTGATTGGAGTTACTGAACTGGACGTCCACTGTGTTTATTAAAACATTTTAATGCCGTTATCTGACAAATAATGTGGCTTACAAAAATATATGCTTCAGTTTTGGTGAGTGAAATTGCACTATGTTATTAGCATGCTACTTGGCATGTATATAGATAATATGCAACATCTTTAATGAACTAAATGCCACAGCAATCTAGATTTTCAAGGACTTTAATGATCATTAAGGAATATAATTCTCATCAACCTCAGCTGAAGAAAAGCCCTCTTCTGTTTTGGAGACCATGAAAAAAGATGAGCGCACTCAGAGTGAGGCGGGAGAGATCTCTGTCATTGTCACTTGTTGTTGCAAACAAACCAGGTCATCATCTCCATGTCTGGGCCTAGAAAAACACAAGTGGAGAAATGCAAATAAAGGTTGATGTGAAAAGGAATAAGCATAATGGAGCACAGGGGAATTGTTATGTAGGTGATAGAGTTTTAAAAAGGTGCAATCTTGTATATATCTGAGTTATTATTATTCAGATTGTTCCATGTTGTTTAGCCAAAGCCCATAAACACAGAAGCTCTTTGTGCTGTCAGGAGGCTTCTAAAGATGTGTAGCTTTGCATAGTTCTGATTGAAGAGTAAGAGACACAGATACAGCTGTGGATTTGTCACCACATTATTTGCCTTATTTAATGCAAAGCATTAGTCAGATATTTGAGTCAGGCCTGTGGTGATACAAAGGAAACAAAAAGCTGGGTAGCTGGTGAATTATATCCAAAATAAAAGGCACATCTGGTCAGAAGAGGTCTTTATTAAGTAGAAAGAGGTGGGTACGGAGGAAGATTGTGGCATATGGCTGAGATGAGAGTTTAAAGGTGGTGCAGGGCAGTTGGAATCTGTTTAGTCAGTCAGTCAGACAGTCAGTCACATAAACACTAAGCCAGAGCCAAATGACCCAAACAGGACTTGGCACTGAGTGCCTGGAGACTGTCACTCTCTACCTCAGTGAGGATGCTGCAGATGGCTCTTTCGCCACCGCCTCAAAGCACCATAGATTAAAAAGGTGCATCCCTGATTTGTGTGCGGACGATAAGGTGCATATATTATGCAGCATGCGTTAATGTCCATTTGTTTGTTTTTGGATTGGTAGATGACCATTATGTTGCATCATTAGTCCCTCCGCTTCTCTCCAGTTTGCCATCTCCTCCTGCTTTTGTGTAATTGCAGCAAATATTGACTTTGGAGAAGGCGATGGGCCCATCTCTTTTCCAGCATCAAAAGGCCGGTGACTAAGCAATGCTCCAATAAAGAAAAAACAATTGTGTTGTCCGTGGCAGGGTTCTGGGAGTGGCAGCTGGTCACAGAGAGTATGCTGTGAACAAAACAAGTGAGAATGATTTTATGAGGCCCCGAGATGAACTGAACCATTATTTTTGTTGCTGTCTTTGTGTTTTATGCGACTTCTTTTGAATTTTATTTTTCATTTCTGACTGTGTATTTGATGAGTGTGTTGCTAATGTGTTATAACATCTATAGTGTGGAAATACGGAAGGATATTTGTTGAGGAAATGGCACAAAGATGCTGCTCAGTTGCTTAAGTCAGTTGCTTAAGTCCTCAGTGCTGTCTGTTGGTTGGGATGAACCTGGAGGTAGGCTTGCTGTGAAGGAACTGCTCTGGTCAAATGCTCTCTTGATGCCATTAATCCCTCTTCTTAGAGTGTGTTTGAGCTCTGAAAAGCAGCCGAGCTCACATAAAGTGTGAGCCCAAAGGACGATACGGTTTCATTGTTTGTTTGCGCCAGAGTAATATTTGCGGTTATTGCAGCAGAATATATAAATGCATGTATTTTAGTATTCATGGTGTGGTATGAGTCTTGACCTGAGCAGGTATTTGTTCTTATTCCTTTTTCATTCCCTTCTTATCCGGCCTGTCAGCCCCAAGGAGATACAACAGAAGGAGATGACTGACTGTATGCTTAACTCCACAGCTCTCCTCTGTCAAACTAATTGGGTCTACATGTGATTCCAGCTTTGTTTGGCTGCATATTGTGTGTGTATGAGAGTGTGTGTGTGTGTGTGTGTGTGTGTGTGCATGTGAAACTCATGCATTGCATTTGTGCCTTCGAGTCATTTGCATTATTACCACCTTTCTTAATATAGCCTGCCAGAGTCATAAGATTATGCAATTATGGCACTGTGTCAAATTGATGAGGGAGAAGTTTATGCATGACTCTACCTCAACCACATTGTTCAAGTGCCATGGGCTTTGTGCACTTTCAGTCAATTTGATTACAGCTTGATAATTATGAAAATGCCAAACATGATGGCGTGTGAAGAATGCTGTGGAAATGAGGAGGAAAAGAGTCATTTGGTTCATTTTCCATGTAGCTGAACATTTGAGCTTTCTGAGGGGGAGAGAGGGTGGCATTTCATTTGAGCATTGATTAAATATGTCCTTGCAGGTGCAAAACAACCCAGTGGAAGCAGGAGGAAAGAGGTGCTTTGGTTGCAGTGGGTGCTAGGACTCTGATTGAGGTCAATTACGGTGTTTGTTATGAGCAGCAAATCTACAATAGAACGGCCAAAAAAACCAACAGAATCAAGGTCGACATGGCCCAGCCGAAGTTCAGACATCAATCCAACTGAAACGGTATGGCTGTGCGTAAACAAATGAGCGCAAACCTTAACAAACCAAAGTAACGCTGTAAAAAGGAGTGAGCCAAAAGTCTGACACAACAGTTTACGAGACTGATGAAGTTATTGATACTAGATCAACAATCGTGCGTACGTCCACTAATCAAGTTAGACAAAATCATTCATCGCTGAATGCAACTGCTAATTATATCTGTTTATGCTGACGTGGGAATTGTATAAATACCCTGTGTCTCCGTCTGTGTGCAGGGCTGGACGTGCTCATCTCTGGTGTGTTGACTGAGCTGCCACAGAATTAGTATTAATTAGTAGAATTGTTGCCAGAGCTAAGAGCATGTCTGGAGGACACTATATGGAATAACTGTGTTGTTTATATGTAATGATGTAACGTTCACTGTTAAATATCAATCTTTAGTATAAATCTTTTTTGTGGCATTGACTCATTTGTACATTAAAGTATTCTGTGAAGTATCTTGATAAAAACTGATCTGCTGACATGCATCCACCTTTAATTGCTTTTAGTGAACATATTTAGAGCATTAATATCCTAATTGTATGGTTTTTAGCTCATTCTCAACAGTTACAGATTGTAAATAACTATTTTATTTGGTTTACATTTTACAATGTTTTGCATCAGTTGATTTTGCTTTGGTAACTCTGGTATTACACCTTGAAGAAAATAATAAAATAATAAGAGTTAACACCTTAGTAACATCTTACTCAAGACATACCAAAGAACTCTTCCAATAAAATAATGAAAAAAAATCTTGAAGCTATTAAAGAATTAATTAAAGAAACAAAAAGAAGACAAGCTTTAAAACTAAAAGAACAAAAAAAAAAGAGAGAAAAACTTAAGCCTTTCATTATTGGGACGTGACCACAGCTCCAACTCACCCGTGGACTGTGATATTTTATACCACTTTATACCAGGATTTGAGAGCTCTTCACATGATGTTATTTGTGTGTGGAGTTGGCATGTTCTCTCTGTGTGAGGTTTCTCTGGTGATTCCAGCTTCCTAGCACAGTCCAAAGACATGCATGTTAGGTTAACTGATGACTCCGAATGGGCTGTTAGTGTGAATGTGGCTGTGATTGGTTGTCTCTCTCTTTGGTATCCCTGTGATGGACTGACAACCTGTCCACGGTGCACCCTGCCTTGCCCAGCAGTCACTGGGAAAGACTCAAGCCTTGAACCTGATAAGCTGTTGAGAAAATGGATGGATGGATTTTTACAGAAAATGTCACAAAATCTAGATTTTAAAAAAATCACAGAATACAGTTTAGTTTTTTTGTGAAATAAAATTTCCAGACCCAAGCAAAGCCTCAAATAAGAAAAGACTTGGGCAGATTCAAAACCCCCCTGGAAAAAACTGGGACAGTTTCCAGGTCTGGATGTCTTGATCTGAACATTGATTGCTTCGGCTGTTCCTGGAGAATTGATCATTGACCCAGAATCTAACCAACTGTGTGTGTGTGCTGAGCTGACAGGGTACCAGTACAATATCACACTCAATTTTTCACTGCTTTATTTGGTATCTAACAAATAGTTGGACTGCTTGTCAGTAATGCATCCATAATATATTAATTTGAAATATATGCACTTTCAAGCACTGGAGAATTCATTGGTGTGAGGGAGAAAAAGATTGTGTTTTCTAATTGCATGATTGATATAAATACTGTAGATACATGTGTACTATTAGCCGTAGCTTGTCACTTCTGCAGCTGTTCCGTCACACTATTGTCTTGTTTTTTCTGAGGATTTTTTCTTTTGTGAGCTTTTGTTGCGTTTTTCTTTAGCTGCAGTGCGTTTGACCTCTCAGGAACACTATAGAGTTGTTTTCTTCAAAGATTTAAAGACTGAATCAGTGAGGAAAAGAGCACATTTTTGAAAATGAAATAACATGTATATAAACTCGGGCTTATCACAGGGAACAGCACATAGCTTTGTGTCGTAGTGTTATTCAACTTCATCTTACTTGAGTCAGTTTCAATTTGTTAGGCAAAATGTTACCTCCAAGTGGAAGTGAGAGTGACCACACCCTTAACTGACAGAATATATGCATATGGGTGATAAATTAAAGGATAATTGAATGGAGCAATGTATACGTGTCAACACTGACCGACTAAATGGAAAAAATAAGGAGTTTAAATACAGCCATCCTCACCATGTTCAGCTTTTGTACTGATAGAAAGAGGAAAAAAATCAGGTGACTTTGCCTTTCGTTCATGTACCAACAACAAACTTGCATCATAATTAATAAAGATTGCTCATCTGGCCTATGTTTCAATAGAAACTCAAGTGGCATCTACATTTAGCTCCGGGAAAAAGACATTAGCAGACTGTGGTTGACAGTGTCCGGTTAACGACCATAATGCTCATGCATTAGTGTGATAGGAAGAGCAGTAGTGCAACGAACACACACACACACACACACACACGCACACACACACATGCATGCACACACACACACACAACACTTCATCTCTTCAATACAGGACTCAGTCTGTATACAGAGGGTTGTTAAAATATCAAAGAAAATAAAAAGGGGTCAATTCACATGATTTCACCTCTTGTGCAGTAGCAGTATATGAATCCTTGTTATTTGGTTCATCACGCGACAGAGCTTAAGGTCCTTTTGACCTCTTGCTGTACGTGCCAGCAGATGTTTTATCTCTTACTGGCTGTTGTTTACTGTCGTGTTTTTACTCTCAAATCTTGCCCTGCTTGTCTCATGACTCACCAAGAATTCAGAGCATGTAGACACAAAGTGTCCACCCTCCACTTATCTGTCACTCAATAGGAGGTAAAATTTATACACAAAACACCCAGAAGTTACTTGGGCCAAGGCAGCTGTGTGTGTGTGTGTTTAGTGGCCATCGTTAAAATTTTAGAATCAAAGGGACACAACAGCGTAAAAGCTTTTACTTGTTGTGAAGAAAACATGAAGAAGTCCAATATCTGTCATACATTCAGGGTTGTGAGTATATTTGAATGTGACTGCACAGAAAATTGTGTGCATTAGTGTGCCTTATCGCCAATGATCAATTCTTTGTATGTAATAAATTGCAGTTTGGGTTTTTTTTGTTTTTTTCTGTCACTCTTGTGAATGGATGGGTAAAGGAGCAGTAAACACTAAAGTATGCAACACTGGACTAACCACTCTTGATGTTTTCTACAGCTGCATAAAATGTAACCTTTCTAACTGATGTTGTTCCAAAGGAGCATCTCATTTCAATTTAAACATATATTTATTTATCTATTTGACTCTTTATGAAAGAGTGTACTGACTGACTTTCGCCTTCTGGCACCAAATATCAATGGTGGCCAAAGGTGCTAAACACAAACAGTCTAAGAAATGTCTATTGATTCCTGACACTCAAAAAGCAATTTCACTCTGAACCAAAATGTCCCTGCTACTTAATCCATCAGTGCTTTATTAGATTAATTTCTATATCAGTCACTGGAAATACAGGAAGTCAACAAGTCACCATTACTGTGATGTCATTTCACTATTGAATGCAACTTGTCCAAAAGAGTGTTGAATTTTCTATACATATTTAGTTATCATTGTGTTATTTAACATACAGACGATTTGTCACATAGAGTAGTATGTTACGCTGTGGGAGTGAGAACATGTTGGTGCGTGAATGTCAGTATGCTCAGGTATAGAAAAAAGTGCTTGCCTCGTGCTCTGATAAAGTAGAAAAGCTCTATATATGTACCAGTCCATTTACCATCCATCTTTTGTATACAGTTGGTGGGATTCATTCAATGCATGTGCGTTAGACACAGCTTTAATCTACACACAGTTCAGACTAAATCATAGAAAGGTGGATCGTTCAGTTCAGCCAGTCTTCTTGTTACCCTGTGGTGACGTCTCGTAGAGACAATATGCCTCAAAGTCATTTTCATATTGAAGTCATTATCTGCTTGTGTGATAATAACTTTTTGTGCTGGCTTTAGCTACTTTCTTTTAAAAGAATTTCAAAAGCACAAAGATAAATAGAAGTAGATGGAGAAATGGATAGAACAGACATCAGTCGTCTTTGCAGAGCAGACCACGCAGACATAACCAGCATATGTTAAGATTAGTCTGGATGGGAACATGAAATATTTAGCAGTTAATGGAGGAGAAGGCAGCGGGTTGCATTCTCTGCTGACTGGTGCTACTGTTTTAATATGCATTCATTAATATTAACAGTGTCACTGGTCTGTCACTGGAACATTCATCTCTTCTGTTTCTTCTACAGCGTGGCCTATGTTGCGGCCACCTGACAAAGCACTCGCTTTGAGATTTTGATGAATCCAAGTGACAAAATATGTAGAAATGGTCTCAGAAATAAAGCGTCTCACTGTGTTCATGCCCTATAATATGTATGTGGATATGTTCTATCACAGCAGGGCAGAGCGAGGTAAAATGTCACAGTCCTGACAATGTGGCATGTTCAGTGGTTTGCTGAAGCAGCAATATAAACCTGCTGCCTGTAACGCTGTTCGCTGTGTAAACCAGTCAATATCGACTAAACAGTAAAGTAACAGTATAGCAACTGTTGTCAGGTTAGAGATGGGAAATTAAAACAAAGACATTTTCGCTATAAAGAATAGCTGAACACAGGCAAATGTCATTCTATTTGCATCTCGTTATAAAAGGTAGATGGCGGTTGTGAATACGGATGCCCGGTCAATATATCGGTGTACTCTGAGAAAAAGTATCTCTACACTAGACATTTTTAGACTCACAACGGATGGGGATGTCGCATGTCACTCGATTTAAGAAATTCTAATTACCCAACTGCAGTTAATGTGAGCAGCTCCAATGAGCAGTGATGTGCAGAAACTGACAACTTAATCATCAGCAGTCACTGTGTTATGTAGGAGCTGATGTGGCGTATGGGGTGCTTGCCACAATTAACATTACTGACAGGGGCAGACAAACTTTTGCATCCAAAGCCTACAGCTGTGTGTCAAGAAGGAGAGCTGATTGCCCACTGATCATTATTTCCCTGACTTTCCTGAGTGGTTTGTACGATATATTCTCAGCTATGTGTAGTATTAAAAAAAACCTGTTTGATTGTGGCTTGTAGTGCAGAAACACTAAAAAGTGCTAGAGAAAAATGCCCTCGCAATGACCGTGGTAAGCATATCAATGAGAAACTGACACTGCCCAACAAATCAGACTCTCCCTAAACTACTTAATGCTGTTTCCTTCTTGTTTAACTCTAATTGAAACTGTGTTAGATTCACTACGATGTGAATCGTGACATTGGTCTCATAAACTCATTAAGACAATGATTACTGAGGTGACAGACAAGGTAGCTACAGATTTGTTTAATCTAATCTTTTCAAAAATCTAATCTAGTCTTTTTGCAAGCAGAGACTAAACTAGCTTCACTTTCTCAGACATGGAAGTTTAGTCCATATTTATGGCAGGGTGTGGTTGGTGGCTCAGCTGCAGGTGAGGGGTGGAGCAGTGGATTCAGGGTGTGGGGTCATGAGACCCTGACCCGCACACCCAATCATGCCTTGCCTATATGAGTAGGTGAGACCTGATGATAGAGCTGTGTATTGTCAAAACACCTGTCAGTACACATTCGGTCACTTGCAATGCTGTGTGTTTGGGGTCTTTTTGTCACAGTATTTCATACAGTATTGTATAGCAAGTCGATTAAACTTGTTGGATATTGATGTGGTTAACTACCAGAAGGGGTTGTTGTTGGTTTTAAATGAACAACAGATACACTAGAGGGCCAAGAAGGAGACAGTCCCATAACAGGAATGGTTTTACAGGTGGAGCACACTGACATTTTTCCCTCCTTATCTTTTCTGACAGTTTTTTTTTCACTAGTTTTGCATTTGTCTAAGGTTGGTGTTACTACTGGTAGCATGATGTGCCATTCTGGAGGACACTACAGAGGTTACACAGGTAGCCCAAATCCTCCAGGATGGCACATCAATATGTGCCTTTGACAGAAAGTTGGCTGTCCCAGCACAGGCTTAAGATCATGGTGGAAATTCCAGGAAACAGGAAGTTGCTTTAGAAGAGGTGGGCAGTTGGGAGTGTACGGCAGGGCCGTAGGAGGTCCTTGTTACCTGCTACTTTGTGCAAGAAGGAAGAAGAGCTACAAATTGACTTACAGCATGCCATTGTCAGGCATCTATACAATAATGTAGATAATGTTTGCTTTGTGTAAGCAGTCGGTGGCAAGAGCAATTACAAGGCTGTCACAGGTCCGTCCTACTAAATGGGACGGCAATACTACAGTTGAACATATTTACTGTCTCTGTTGGCTAAGCACATCACACTAAGATGGAGAAAACTAAAATATCAGACTGGTGCTAAGAATCCACATAAAAGCTCAATCAACCTTTACAGTCAAGGAGCTTTTATTCAAATTCGTGATGAAGCCTTTTTGTGGCTTTTGACTGTTTTTAAAGGGATCAAACTGGTAGTGCTGATCCATTGACTTATTTCACTTTAAATTTAAATGAAAATTATATCAGATCTCCCTAAACTGTTCAGTAATTGAAAATTTAAAGAAAAACTCCACTGCAGTTGGAATAAACACAGTTGGGTATAAATAAATGGATTAATTAGACAACATGTGACTACAGGGATGTTCGGTAGAGGAATTTAGAAGGCAGTGGGAGAAGGAATGGGCTGTAGAGTGGGATGCGTTCTATGGTTGGGCGATTGGAAGAATATATCGACTATTAACCTATTGACGATCGTTCTTACAAGGGCGTATTATTTATTTATTTGCCCATGAGTATGTTTGCTAACAATGAGCTAATAGAAGCAGTCAACAGAATAAATAAATGATAGTGCTGTTTTAACAGCACCCTCTTTCTTATGGACTCCTTCTGTGTTGTAAACACGCAAATCAGTCCGTGCATGATTACATTGCTTCGCCCATCAAAAAGTCTGCACATGCGTGAATATATCACCCATCGTTGATTATTGGACTTAGGATTGTCAGTCGCCCAACCCTAATGCTTCCCCTGTTTTAGTGCATAAGCCCATTGCTCGAGACAGTGAAGATAGTGCAGACAACTAATGCCAGTGTCCATGTCATGCACCCTGTGACCGAATCATTGCGTAGATGACTGGCCTCACTATGGTTAATACGTACAAACAGATTAGAAATACAGAGAAGAGCGAAATAGGACGTGGATTGATGTTGGAGGGGAAAAAGGTCATTTTCTGCTGCTATGTGTGTGATTAATTGAGTGTCATGACTGACAGTGTTAAAAAAGCCTTTCTATTCATGCCACAAGGTTTATTTTGTGCACTCATGGTAGTGCATGGCAATCTTGTCCGACAGCAGAGGCACAGAAGGATTCATTTCTGCTCTCTAGTTTCTTTGTTTCGGTAAATTGACTTCCTGAAAGTGGCCCAGACCCGTCACTGCTAAACGGCAATGATAGTGACACACTGTGACATCCTGCTGCACTGTCTGTCAGCTGTTCCCTGGCCAATTGATTTACACGTTGCTTCTTATAAATTATAAGTATAGCAATGAAAATATTTGAAATACTGAGAGTTACAAGCAGTGCAATATACCAAAATATATTAAAGTTACAGTTAGAGAGACTTTTAGCTACACTTATTGACATCAAAATTAGAGGAAAGCTTTAGAAGTTATAGCTCTGTGCTCCATCCTTAACAAAGGGCTAAATACAATTAGACAATTCTTCCATGGACAGCTTCTTTATATTTCTTTAACCAATAACCTAGAAAAAAGTCTGGAGTTCACACCAAGTGTAGCATTCGATTCATGCTGTCAACATCAAAAGAAACATTAATTCAGATTCTTACTCTAAAAGAGCAAAACTAATTTATGAGGGAGATCACATTAGGAGCAGCCAGATCAACAATTTGGATTTTTTTCTGCAGAATAAAAAGTTTAAAGCTAGAAGCCCTGAAAATTAGGTACTTTTAAGTTTGTTTGACTTAAACAAACAAACTTTTTGTCTAAACACAGAAACCTTTTGCCTTAAACAAATTAAGACACTGTTTTTATTCAAAATTACAGGTGAAATGCTTTTTTTGTTGTTGTTGTATCTTATATAATAGCCGCTGTTCTCCTTCTGCTATGCTTTCTTCTTCTTTCAAAGAGAGTTACACCCGCGGTTTTCTTAATGATACATATAATTCATCTGCATATTTAAATTCGGATCTCCCACTGCTTTCCTTTGTATAAACATCTGGAGCACCAAAAGTTATCCAAAACAATTAGAAAATGGAATTTAATCAATTTAGTTCACACCAATATTCAGAAAGTAAGGTAATAGAAATCTGGTACTGTTGTATAAATGATATATGATGAATGTTCCAGAGAGTTCAAGGACTGAAATGTAGCCAAGAAAATCAGTTTGTCCTTGAAGGCAGTGATGTATAGTGTATCCCAGACGGTAACCACTGGAGCAGATGGAACGCTGGGTTGGGGGGACTGAATAGTGTAGCTTGTATATCAGCTACTTGCAGGCTACAGCATAATGAGCGCTATCACTCGCTGTTATCCAAGAAAGGATGAGGGTCCTCCCTAAAGCCTGGTGAGTTGTCTCCCATGATGCCTGCTGAGTGGTGGGAGTTGGGCTTGGTGCCCTCTGGTGCTATACCAACTGAAACTGACTGGATAAAAGATAAATCCAAAAAGCTAAAATACATTTCTCCAGGGTAACCAGAGAAGAAAAGGGAAAAATTCAGAGCAAAACATACAAGCAGAAAAGCAAGGCAAACCAGGGGGAGGTGGAATAAACTAAAACTCAAGCAAATAAATATAAACTAGAACTCTAATCACAGAAAGCAGATTGCAAAATGTAGCAAAACTAAAACTAATAAAACCAAAAGACTAAATGGAGAGTATAACCATAAAGAAACACCATGAATACAGGAATAAAAGATATTAATACAAACATTTTAAATTTGGGCAAATAAAGGAATATTGTGGAGTGATGAGTGGCGATACGTACCTCACACGGTAACAGCATCTTTATTAATACACTCCTTCACTCCACCTGAGTCACAGTCCTCAGGACCACACAGAATCCTCAGGCGTTTCTAACAGAAAGCTCAGTCTTATTTTAAAAACAAATTAATATATTGTTTTTCCTTAGCTCCTCTTATCATACTGTTCTACTGTAATTAGTGAACATACATGGACTGATACCAACTAAACAATATAATCATTCTGATTCCTTTTACTTTTTGAAAAAATCTTCATAATTTGACCAACCATTTCATTTTTTTATTTGCATTAAAACAATAAATAGTTTTAAAATGGTTAATTAGATATATTTCTAACGGTTGAGACGTGTGTGTGGAAAAGAAATTCTTGATGCTGTAGCCTGCCGGGGAGTGAGATGTCTGTTTTTTTCATTTCTGCATCACTAACCATATTTGGACTTTTTTTTTTAGACTCATCTGCTGAAACTAAACCAGTCAGGTGCAGAAGTCTTCTTATGTATGTTCATCTCAGTGTAGCTCAAAGCAACAACTAATCAGGTCTAACCTATCCAGAGTCTACCAGTCTGGTTGTCTGCCTTTCCGCTTGTCTATTTATAAGTCAGTCCGTCCAGTCCTCTCCCTGCCTTTATGAGCAGTATTAAAGTCCTGTCTGCCTTGCTGTCCGTCCATCTGTTCATCTATTCATCTGCCAGTCTGTCCATCCAAACTGTTGCCCTGTTTGTCCACCTGTCTTTCCATCTGTCTGTTTCTGTCTAATTATTAGATCTAGCTGTCAGTGGTGCAGTTGTATTGCTTTGATCACACAGCAGTAATCATTGAGATCGTACTGTGTCAATCTGTATATTTTCAAACACCTACTGCTTCCACATGGCTCATTGGCATGTCTGTCATCGTGTTCTTACTTTCTTCTTAGTGTACATTTTGGTTTTGGCTGTCTATAGTCCCTTGCAGAGTTTTTTTTTTTAATCGCATTAACTGTAATTTTCATCATGAGCTAATAAAAAAGAGAAATTAAAAAACTCAATTATGCAGCAATTTTCAAAATAATGTTTATACAGTGCAAGTCAATAAAAAAAATTACTGTCAATTAATAATTTATTCATAACAGCACAGTCTTATTTTTCAACATTTTTAAATCCACTCATAGGCTGAGCAATAATAATAAATTAAATACAAAGTGATTAATCAATCTGAGCTCCTCATGTAGGACAGAAAATTTTAGTCATTAGAATACTGTAAAATAGACATGCTCAGATTTTATTTATTTATAGATACATATATAATATTTCTGTCACCTATTGGTTTTACATTTTGGCCTTGAATCTTGGTAATGGTATTTTGAGACAGGATGAGTGAATGGTGGAGCTGACTGAGACACTGAGGGACACTGGAGGCTGGACTATACCCTACTACCAAACATATTAGCTCTTCTGCTTTCAGTATGATGTCAGCTCACCCTTTTCAGCTATAACAGCTTTAACACTTCTGGGAGGACTTTCCACAAGGTTTAGGAGTATGTTTGTGACAATTCTAATATGCTTCCACAAGCATATTTTTGAGGTCAGAAACTGATGTTGGACGAGAAGCCCTTGCTCGCAGTCTCCCTTCTAATTCATGTGTTCTGTTGGGTTGAAGTCAGGAATCTGTGCAGGCCAGTCAACTTCTTCCAAAGCAAACGTTGCTTTGTGCACTGGTACGCAGTCATGTTGGAACAGGAAGGGGTCATCTCCAAACTGTTCCATCAAAGTTTGGAGCAGGAAAATCTTTAAAATGTCTTGGCATGGTGAAGCATTATGAGTTCCTTTTACTGGAACAACCCACCCAACCCCTCCAACAAACTTTATACTCACACAATGCACTCAGACAAGTACAGTTCCCCTGGCAATTGCCAAACCCAGATTTGTCCATCAGATTGTCAGACAGAGAAACATTATTCATCAGTTCAGAGTTGGCGTGCCTTACACCACGGCATCCATTGTGCTCACTGTACTTGAGTTAATCTGAAGGCTACATGTAGGCCTGTTGACTCTACAGCAGGGTTCTCGAACTCCAGGCCTGCAGGTTTTAGATCTCACCTTGTGTCAACACACCTGAATCAAATGATTAGTTCATTACCAGGCCTCTGGAGAACTCGAATTCATGTTAAGGAAGTAATTTAGCCATCTAAATCAGCTGTGTTGGATCAAGGACACATCTAAAAACTGCACGACACTGGCCCTCGAGACCTGGAGTTTGAGACCCCTGCTCTAAAGCAATGTGGTGACTTCAGCACACTATGTGCCTCAGCATCCAAAGACCCCACTCTGTGTTTTTACACAGCCTACCAGTTACTGTCATTCCCAATAACTTCCCTTTGTTATAATCCCCCTAACAGCTGGCTGTGGAATATTTAGTAGTGAGGAAATTTCTCCACTGGACTGTTTCACAGGTTTCACAGTTTCCTGTCATGATACCACAATGGAATTTGTCAATGTAGTATATATCCACCTTTGCAACACCAGTGCTGTGTTATACAATCTGACTTTTCTTTGTTAATGGACACTTTATCCTATCCTGGTCTTTAGAAAGAATGTCACCATAAGCTACTTCTGTGCTGGCTTTGCAGACTAAGAAGCTATTTATAAATACAGTCTAGGACTGTGAATCACATCTGTTAGTCAAAATGGCCATAACTTTAAGTCTTAAAAGGATCAAAATTAATAAAAAAAAAATCACAGACAAAGTTGTTATCAACTGAAAGATTAGTTAAAGAGTTTACTGTAAGGTTGCACTGTATGTGGTCTTTTATTTAGTAACTGGGGACATTATTATGGCACAGCGGACTTTAAACACATTTGTTTATAGAGATAACTCACCCCATGTGTATATGCATTAATAAATATGTGCTCTTTATTACTGTTGTTGTACTTTAGTACATACACTTAGGTCATGAATATTTGAACAATGACATTTTTGCACAAATTCAAGAGTGATAATCTGCATTAACAGATTAAAAATGACACCTTCAGAAGCCTGAATGTGAAAGGACAGGCAAAAATACCCCAAAAGGATAAACATGAGGGTTATTTTTTACTTTTTGGATGCAAACACACAGTCAAAGTCTGCCTCAAGGCCAGAACACATGAATATCACTGAATTCTGAGTGCTTTTGTTGCTGTGCCAGGGCTTCACTGCAGCCAACCCCAGATGATGTTATTGGGTCTTTATTGTGCTTTCAGTTTTCTCTGCAGTGAGAAAAAAAATATAAACATTCTCAGTTTTATATTTCAGGGATGAACAGGGCTACAACATGTTAACCAACAGATATCACCACAACACTTACTATTGCTATCAAACAGATACTTTTAATGTTACTTTTATTAATTGTTTCAGGATTGTTTTTAAACACATCAGCGGTCACAGTTTGTGCTAATTTCCTTACTTTTCCCAAAGTTACATCATCACACAAGACAGCAGTCTTAAAAAAAGCCAAATATTTCTAGAGAAAGGGTTTTGGATATCTCGTTTGATCACTCCATCAATCAAAACCAGACCCCCCAAAAAGTCCATTCCATACATTCTATAATTCAGGTTTTGGAGTATATATGCGCAAACCCTCTGGAAATACTCCAGGATTGAATAAAATTATCAAATTTGTTACACATATGTGGCACAGAAATGGTCATTTAGGAATTACATACATTATGAAATAATTTGCATAAATGTCTCAGAGAGTGTAAAGTCCTAACTTTCTCCGTTCATGTGTCTGAATGAAGATGTTATGAAAGCAAAATGAAACAATACAAAATTGTGGCGGCAGGCTGCGTACTGGCTGGTTGGATCCTAGGGCCCAGAACGAGCGCCGGAACAGTCTGAACCTCCTCCGGTCCCCCGCCAAAGGGGAACGCCAGTGGGGGTGGCAGCTGTGGCGGCCAGGACTGGATCAAAGCCACCAGATTCTTGATCCTCTGCACCATGCGTTCAATCTGGTCCTGGAGTTCTTCCCATGGCTGCAAGATACCGCCTCCCACTCCTGCTGCAGGCCTGCCAGCTCCGTCCCTGGCTGGCCCGGTCCCTGGTCTGCTGTGCCCTCCTCCTGGGTTTCGGTACCACTGTAGTAACTCCAAAGCAGACCGGTCCACATTTCAATGCTTTTCAGCTTTTCTGTTACTGAAGACATGGTTGCTGTTCTTATAGCACTTTCATGGCTGCAGCGCTACAGCTACCAGCCGAACATTTCAACAACAACGATCATCCTTCAGGAGCAGCTTTTTATGCCGGCTTGATTGCCAATGCCATGCAGGTGCGTCCATCGCCCCCGCAGCAACACCGCAGACCATACATACATAAGAATTTAGCAGGTCTGCCAGCTGCCACATCATCTAGATTTCCAGTGTCCCAGCACTCACACCTCTACACCCATGTGACATAACATCATATTATATTTTACAGTTCATGAGCCCAGTCGTTCCTTCTCTTTAAGCTTTTTTCCCCGCATCAGTCTGCTACTAACTCACTGTAATTTCATCTGTCAAAGCAGTTGTGTGTACAGATCTGAGCATGTAAAGTGTAACCACTTTATCTTGAGATAAAGCCTGTTTGTTTTCTTAGCTGTAGACACTGACAGCGGTTCACTGACCTCCTTGAGTTGAATCGATGGTGGTAAAGCTTTTTTCTTCCATGATCTTTTAGGCATTTTTGTATTGCTGAGCTATTTTTGTTGGTTTTTTGTTTTTTTTCAAATTTTACCAAATTAAAATTGAACACTTAGTTTGTCGTAAAGTAATGAGAAAACCTGCTACACCTCCACATGAATCTGCTCCTCACTCTACTTTCAGCTTTAATGTTGAGCTTGTGAAAACGGAGGGCCTGTGGAAAAATTAGTGTAACTCCTAAATAGTTAAGTAAAAAAGTCTGCTCCAGTGTCGTTTTCAATGATTCAAGTTAGGTCTGAGTTAAAATTACAAAGACTTGGCCCTGACTTTCCAAAGGAATTTCAGCTCTGTTGATTGCAGATTATTGCACATACAAGTGGACTGATTGCACCAAAGCCATCAGTGTCCACATCATGTAGTGTAAGCTGAGGGTCTCACTCGCTTCACCATCGCATAGACAGTGTTGTTTTGTTATAATGACTTGTGGAGTTTGCCGACAGCCCTCTGGACAATTTGCTGCAGTTATGATTAAATAATTGTACCTCATTAGATGTTAGCTTAAATTAGCTGTTTTGAAGTTAGCATTCACTCCTTAAACATGATTGAGGATAAAACAGAACAGCTTGCTCTATCACCGTTGGCCTGTTTCTTTTCTTCACATTTTTCTTCTTGTTATCTTCATCTTTCCTCGGCAGTATCTTTTGACTTTGAACTGTCTGTTGCTTTTGTGGATGTGTCCACTGCATTTCCTCCATCTGCCCTGGTTCAGCAGCATGCAGTGTCACCTTATCCTTCACCATGTTCCCTTAAGGGCGCAACTCACAACAAGGTTTCAGAACCAGCCTTTTCGCTGCCTGTCACTGCTCTATCCTATACAGCAGATTGCTTTTAGTTTTTATTTTTAAAGTAGATTTTCAACATCTACACATAAGAATTTAGCAACATACAAAACCTTAAGTTGAATCTAATAGTAGTCTAATGATAGTAGAAACACTGTGTAAACGGCTATGAATACTCATAATGACATGAGAGATAGTGTTTGTTTTATTGCCTTACATAATATTTAATATATCAGTGCCGTGTTCATTCAGGGAAAGTATAAGACACATTAATAAATTACCGACGTGCTCTAAATGCGTCACATAAAGGCAATCATAAAGTGGTTGCTTTGAGAAGAGGACAGTGATGTGTGTGTGCGTGCGTGTGTGTGTGTGACATTGCGCCTGTTCATGGCTTTTAACATGTCTGTTTGTAATTGTGCAGAGCTGGCAGATTGTGAGCTTCCTGTTTCTCAAAAATCACTTATCCAAACAGTGGCATCACTTCTCACTGTACTTATTGTCTGTAACAACACAGACAGTAAGATAAAAGTGAAATGGGTAAAAATTTCTGCCAAAGAACAGGTGAGCAGGAATAACGATAATGTCTAGAATTTTTTTTCTAGGATGACAACTGAAAAAAATTACTTGTTGCTTGTGAAGAGCATAATGGAGTACACAGATTACACTCAATGGAGAGTCTAATCTGTGGTAGTGATCACACCTATACGTAAGTGTGATCTACATTAAATGCCATTCGTATTATTCAAAGTTTTGCTGTTGTGTATTTTGTGAAGTACATTTACAACAAGAAATCAGCCTTAAATGCAGTTTGACTGTGAGCGTAAAGTCTCACTGCGGGCTTTAGTGAGAATTCTGCCACATCTCTATTTGCAACACTTAGTCATTTCAGATGCACAGACAGTCCATCTGAACTGCAGTTTCAAACACAAATACAAAGTCCCCCGCCAGCATAAGAGTAGTGTGCAGGCATTTATGTAAGTGTTCTTTGAAGTATGTGCTTGATAAAAGAAACAGACAAAATCTTACATTCTAACCTTGAAAGGAAATCATTGCTTTTGCAAGAATATGTGTGCTTTTGAATGTGTACGAGATATCTTAACACGCACAGTGGTATGCCACAAGTACAATGCTTGACTACAATCAAAAGTAATTTTCAACTCTTTCAAATTTTACCTTGAATTTTTTATTTTTTAAAAAAACTGATGCTTGCATGTTTAGCCACGTGACATATTAGAGTCACACTGTGAAGAGTCTGGTGGCTCTGCTGCTGGAAGCAGTTTGCAGTAATGGTTTGGGTCATCTTAGAGAAAAAGGTCATAACAGATCAACACAAAGTAGCTTTGACTGGTCACCTGTATCTACTGATGAAACATCCATTCATCAGCTCGGGCATAAAATAGTGTGAATAATAAATTATAATGAATAAATAAAACAGACTTCAGAGTTGGGGTGGCAGGCAGAGGTCAGGGCCCAAATGCAGGACGGATGATTTAAAAAACAAAATGCAAGACTTTTATTCAGGGTAAAGAAGGTGGAGAGAAACAGGGAAACATCTACTAAGAATGAAAAATAAGACACAACTGCAGAACTGAAACTGAGCTCTAGAACAATCACAACGTAGAAAGACGAAGGGAGGACTTCATGTTAGATGTTGAAAGCACTAAGACTAACAGAATACTGGGGTAAAACAGAAATCAATACAAGAATCAGAAACTCAACCCAATGATGATCAATAACTATGAGTTGAACAGTGAAATCAGAAAATGCAGAATAATAAACATGAAGGCAAACAATGTAAAGCACATCAAAACCAGGGGTGGAAAGATCTTTGATATATGACACTGGACTTTTGTGCATGCTGTGTCTGTATGCGTGTTTGGTCATATCCACAACAATACATCTGAATGTGGTGTAACAGGGACGTGGGCCTTCACGCTGCCTCATGATTGATTTTTTTTTCCAAATGAAGTGAGACAAAAAAAAAAGGCAATCACATGCTGCCTGAAGAGTTGATGTGATGACCATTTGACCAACACACCAACTGGACTCTAGACACTACACTTAAAAAGTGCAGTATTAGGTAAACAAGCAAATCAGCCATAAACACAGCAGCTACAATAAATGCACGCACACATATGTGCGTGCGCACACACACACGTAGCTTCATCAGTTAGTTAAGCCCTAAAAGGTGCGCCACTGAAACACTGCTTGCTTTCTTTGCTTGCCCTCTGAGTGTTGGAAACAGCAGTGGGTTATTGGAATTTTCTAGATCAATGGTCAAAATAATGAGCAAGCTTTTTGGGCACCTAATGATCCACTGGGTCAATATAAAAACAGACATCTAGAGGGTCAATCTGGCAATGCACAATTGATACATGTTTTATTATACTTCCAGTCACACAAGCATACACGTGGATTGTATTATGAAACTATGAAAATCACACAAGTGAACCACCATCAATCAAAATCTGACTGGTCCATGTATTATTAAAAACATGAAAAATGTGGATGTGGGATATTGAGTAAAGAAAAGAGAGAGCGAAAGATGTGACTTTTATCATGTCCATTGTATTACTAACTACTACAGAGAGGAAGTTTGGGGTATTTTAGACATTTAGATCCTTATCTGTTATACAATGTCATCATAGGAGCTGTCTTGTGGCTCCAAGCACTCAGCCTAAGTAATAAGGACCAACTTCATGGAGGCAGTCTGGGATAAAGAAACACATTTGGTCTAAACTAAATCATGGCACATTCTCCAGGATGCTTGGAGCAACCCACCTACCGATAGGTATAGAAAACTAGGTGCTTGGGTGTGTATCATGTAAAAAACCACTCATCTCTATGAGGACGAGAGTGTACACGGTACTATTTCTACTACTAAGGTTAGTTGCTAGTTGATACTTTTAATGTAGGTTAAAATAAGGAAACCTTAGATCAAGTTGGAAGAAAGCCAGCTCTATCAAATGAGGCCAGGTGAAAACCTGTGACAGTGAAGTCACACGGAGGGATCTTTTTTGGTTTTGGGTAGGTTTTTTTCTGGCTAATAGCATGCCTAGCAACTACCAGCTACCTAATATAGCAAAATAATGTCCTTAGTGATTAAGGTCAGGTAATTCATCCAACCTTGCCCGAGTCATTTGGAAAAAAAATGAGCTTTCCATTTCAAGTTGCCTTATGAGACAATGTTACAAACTGATAACCACCAGGTTCCTGTAGCATAGCAACATTACAGCTTGACACCTTATATGAAGTAATACAGAGGAGAATGAATTCATAAAGTCCCTGAATCTAAGAAAATTTAGTTTTTTTTGCTTAATATCAGAGTACTTTACAGCTTCGCTTTTACTGTAGCCATAAGAGACATGCACGTACACTGACCAGCGTTTTTATTAGATGCACTAGTACAAGGTTGACCCAGGATTGGTACACTGTTAATAAAAGCTGCAACAATATTCAATATTGTAGTATTTAAATGATGCTTAGTAAGAAACAATCCCCCACATCACGCCATCACTAGCCTGCACCATTAGACCATGCATTAGATCTCAAGCGGCAGACTTATCACAGTTGCTCCCAGGAGATGACCACAGTGACGTAGCTGATATATGTTGTGCTGAAGAGTGACACTTTGGCAAAGGTGTAATACAAAGCTATCTTCAAACTCAATCAGAACAGGATATATTAAGGATAAAAGTCCCCTTTCACCTTTTTCTATTCACCTGCTGCAGGAAAAAAAAGGTAAAGATATGGTGGATAGAATGAGATTCCACTTTCTGAGACCTTTAAGGAACAAAGCATAGAGAAGAAACTTGAGTTCCTTAAAGATTTTGCAATAAGCTTTCCCTTTAAGCACTGTGGTCCATTAAAAACGTTTACACTGTGGTGAAGGCAATGCTTAGATCATATAATGAAGTAAATTATAGTATGCCAATAACAGTAATACTCAAGCATGAGTCAGTGTTACATTTAAAATCTGATAAACATACAGCATGATCACTATCAGCATGATTTTGCATCTGTAACTGCACAGCACAATACAATACCAACGACGGTAGCAGTGTTATTCCCATAATGTTATATCTATTGTTGTAAAAGGACAGTGATTCCAATTGATTAGATATCTTATTGTTAACGTTAACATATCATAGCTCTTGTATGCAGTAAGAATATGTTAGTGGGAAGAATGCTGTTGACTTTTTTAGCCTTTCTTAGTTAATCCTGAGAAAAAGGTTGTTTCAACTCAAACACGAGTTCTCGCTAAACCTACCTAAATGTAGTCAAATATTGACTAAACTTAAACTTAGCCAGCATCAACACACAGGACATGAGTCCCGTTGTTGTGGGTGAAAGTCAAATGTTTAACCCATTTATCCATCTATCTAAGCTTCTACTGTCTACTGTTTTTTTGTTCTACTGTGTGAGTGTGCATACACACACACACACACACCCACACACACACACACACACACATCACTGTCCTCTTCTCAAAGCAACCACTTTATGATTGCCTTTATGTGACGC
>VUQR01028388.1:0-12845 GCA_015108515.1 Hemichromis elongatus
CCAAAGTCTGGTACCTCCCACAGAGAAGGATCTATCACCACGAGATTTGAGATAAGTCCGTGGGATGGACAGCATTCATTTTGAGCTAGACCTCGTGGTTTTACCTGGAGCATAAGCAGAGAGGAGCTCAGACAGGTACGAAGGGGTTCGGGCGTTAAGTGACTTAAAAACAAAAAGTAAAAGTTTAAATTGGATCCTGTAGGAGACAGGAAGCCAGTGTAAAGTGCTCTCTCCGTTTGGTACTAGTCAGCAGGCGAGCAGCTGCATTTTGAACCATCTGAAGGCGATGGATGGAGGCCTGATCTAGACCATAATACAATGAATGGCAGTAGTCCAATCTGCAAGTAAGGAAAAGGTGAATAACACGTTCAAAGACGCTAGCCGGCAGGTATGGCTTTACCTTGGCTAGCTGTCTTAACTAAAGAAGCAGGACTGAACTACTGCACTCACCTGCTTATTCAGTTTAAAAGAACCATCAATGTAGACACCGAGGTTTTTTACGTGTGTTCTACAATAGGAGGAGAGGGGGCCCAGAGCGCTATCGATGTGAGTAAGTTGCCAAAAATGACAACCTCAGTTTTGTTTTCATTTAGCTTTAAAAAATGTAATGACAGCCAGTGTTTGACATCGTCAAGGCAGCCCAATAAGAGGAGCTGGGGACGGTCTGACCCTGCTTTTAAAGGTAGATAAATCTGCAAATCATCAGCAAAGCAGTGAAATGAAATGATGCACCGCATTCAATAATCAGCATTCAATAATATTGAATGCTGATTTGATGGTTGGATAACGGCTGGGTGAATACTGGTTGATGGGTGAATACTGGTTGATGGCTTAATGGTGGTTGGATGTTGTTTGGAGGTTGCGTGGTCATCAGTGATGGTCAGATGATGGATGGTGGTTGGATGACTCACTCAGACTGACTTTTGTTTTTTTGGGTTTTTAGCACTCAGTGACTCGTCTGTCAGGCTCTACGCTCCTGAGCTCCGAAAACCAAAGTCTGAGTACAAGGTAAGATTACCATGGGTGTTGTATTTAGTAATCCTGAGACCCAGCACCGTGTTTGTCGTTGTTTCGAGCCACCGGTCTCTCTTTATTCAGAGTTTTCCGACACAGTTGTCTGTCTTTCTCCTTTTCTTTTTTATGCATCGCTGGGTGAGTGGTGTCACGTGGGATGGTTTCATCCATCCATTTTCTTCCGCTTATCCGGGGCCAGGTCACGGGGGCAGCAGCCCAAACAGAGAAGCCCAGACCTCCCTCTCCCCAGTCACCCCCTCCAGCTTGTCCAGGGGATCACCCAGGTGCTCCCAGGCCAGCCGAGAGATATAATCCCTCCAGCGTGTCCTGGGTCTGCCCCGGGGCCGCCTCCTGGTGGGACATGCCCAGAACACCTCACCCAGGAGGTGTGGAGGAGCAGCGGCTCTACTCTGAGCCCCTCCCGAATGGCCGAACGTCTCACCCTATCTCTAAGGGAGGGGCCAGCCACCCTGGAGGAAGCCCATTTCCGCCACTTCTATCCGCGATCTCGTTCTTTTGGTCCCTACCCACAGCTCATGACCATAGGTGAGGGTAGGGACGAAGATCGACCGGTAAATTGAGAGCCTCGCTTTTACACTCAGCTCTCTCTTCACCACGACAGACCGGTACAGCGTCCGCATCACTGCAGCTGCTGCACCGGTCCGTCTGTCGATCTCCGGCCCCCTTCTCCCATCACTGGTGAACAAGACCCCGAGATACTTAAACTCCTCCACTTGGGGCAGGGTCTCGTCCCTGACCCGGAGTGGGCACTCCATCCTTTTCCGGGTGGTTTCAGTCGCATCCAATTCATCTGGTCATTTCTTTAGGCACCCTAACCCCCTACTGTTAAGACCAGAAAGGCTGCACCAATGAAAACAGAAGCGCCCGGTCAGCTTTGAAAATCACATCCTTCTGTTTCTGCTGGAGGTCCAGTTCTGTATGGGACAGCTGGAGGGTCCGGCTCAGGACCGCAGTCTGCCTGTTAGTGACCTCTGCCTTATGTTGACATTAAACGGTTCTCAAATTTAACTTCATATCTGTGTTTCTTAGTTTCTCTAATATTTTACCTCATTTAGGCGGCTAAGAAATTAGCCGCCTGAAACATTGCTTATTTGATTACTGTGAGCTAATGTGTTTATAGTTGTGTAGTCCTTTGCTGCCCTTTCTAATGGTGATGTTGTTGTGATGTCAGGATTATGTCAGTGATTGGTCACCTGAAGAGACGGTTCAGAGACTTCAGCAAGGAAAGGTAACACACCTGTTCACCCAGGTCTGAGTATTTCTGCTCTGTATTAACATTGTAAGTATTGTACTGTGTGGTTGGCCATGTCTCTGGAAAAATCAGTGTAGTACTCTGAGCATCAGTGCTCTATAGTAGTAGTAGTACTGTGATTATTTGTACTGCATTGTAGGCCGTGTCTCTGGAGAAGTTCCGCACACTGCAGGACAAACTGCTGCTGCTCGATCTCGCCGTCGGCGCTCATGATGGAAATGTCATCACGGCTGTAACTTGATTCATAACAGCGTCATTTCAACTTTATTAAACATCCCATCAGACACAACTGAGCATGCTCTGTTTGTGTTTCAGGTTTTAATCTATCTAAAGAGGACGCTCTGTAAAGGTGAGTGTGGTCCTGATCCCGGTGTCCAAACATCCTACCGTAGCGTAAATTTATAGTCATGTCTATCAGTCGGTGCTACGTGGTTTCTGCCACATATCTATAGGTAGGACGTTCTGATGGCCAAGTCACACTATCAAAACATGCTTCCTGCTTGTGTTTCTTTTGTATTTTAAAACATATAATACTAACCATCTTTCACACGCACGAGATCGGGTAGGATCAAATAATAGGCGTGTACTAACACCGAAAACATGGCCATTTGGAGTTGTGGGCATGCGCATTAACAACAAGTAGGACAGCTGATAGGTAGGCTGCTTTGTCAGAACACCGGTCCTGCTGGCCCATTGTTTCTCCCACTGACTCTGTCTTTGTTCTCAGAGGTTTTGTTTCGGGAGCTGGAGTCCAGGCAGACGGCTCTCAGACACTTCATCCACTACCTGAGCGAGACCCAGAACCAGAGGCTGCTGCTGGAGCTGCACAGGTTGGCTCACACCTGCAAACACAGCCGTACCTGCTGATTACTGCCCTGGCCTTGGTGCTGAACATGCTGCAGGTGTTCTTGTGACCGAGTGATTGGGTTCAGGGTCAGCAGGTAGACGTTCAGGTGTGTCACAGGTATCCGGTGTACACCTGTACAGAGAGATATCTTTTGACGTGTTTGCTTTCTTCCCATTCACCAGGGCGCTGGGCAGAGCCGAGGACGTGGCAGTACGTAGTACTCTGTAATTACAAACACACCAACATTCGTTCTTCTGGTGTTCACTGGGATGACGATGATGTCGTTTCCTGTTTTCATGGCAACAGCTGCTTCAGTATAAGGAACACTTGAGCATTACAGATGAAAACAAAAGACGGGACTTCCTGAAGAACTGCCTTAGGTCAGTAATCTGATTACACTTGGGTAACTGTTAGTGTGTGTTTGTATGTAGTTGTTTGTTTGTTGTTTTCAGCCTCCCATTTTCTGCTGAGGACCTGGCCCACGTTCAGGATCACTACACTCTCTTGGAGAGGCAGATCATCATCGAGGTCAGTAACCAGTTAATCGAGGTTTCTCATTGGCTAGATTCAGTTTAATCCCAGTTTATTGTTGTCGTAGGCGACAGACCGGCAGGCTGAGCGCGGAGGGAAGGTAGAAATTTTCCAGAAGTTTCCCAGAAAAGCTTTGATCCTCAACATGCCGCTGGTCACCACGCTGTACTACTGCTGCTTCTACCACTACGGCGAGCCAGAGGTCAGTCTGTTAGCCTGTGTTAGTGTTAGCCCCTGTTAGCCTGTGTTAGCAGTAACCCGCAACGTTGTTTATATTTCAGGGTACCTTCAGCAGTCCGTTGAATATCCGTCAGACCTTTAAGGTGAGAGCTGACTGGTTTGCTTTGACTTTTGACCTCTGTTGGTCTGTTTGACTCACTGACCTGTGACCTCTGAGCTCAGATCTCAGAGAAGCAGTACTTTGTGACAGCTTTGGCGGCGAGGGCTAAGCTGAAGGCGTGGCTGGATTTGGATGCTCTGTTCGCCAGCAGGAATTGGCTCGGCTTCACCAGGAAGAAATCCCCACTGAGCTTCCAGCGAGTCGTTGACATCCTACAGAAGAACTCCGCCCCCACACATGTGAGCTGCTGTAACACACCTGGTGCAGAGGAAGTGGGAGAAGTGGCTATTAACTTTTTACTGATTATTGATCACTGGTTATTGATTACATGTCAGGTGCTGCAGGACTACGTGGCACTCGTGGATGATGGAGAGTTGAGGCTCGCTTTGGCTCAGAAACATAAATGTCACGACATCGTCATCAATGTGAGTCCCGCCGAATTTGAATAACCTGCTGCTTTAAAAAATGACCAATCCGAGAGCAGTTCTTTGTAGGATGTCATGATGATGTTGTATCTCTGGGCCAATCAGACATACCGGGACATGAAGGACCGGCAGCTGCTGCTGGGATACCGTGGGAAGGTGGCGAGAGGCTCGGTGGAGGAGAGGAAGATTGATGAGCTGCTCAGCAACCCGGTGAGGAGGAGGATGGGCTCCTTCATGAGCTGTTTCATGTGGCTTGACATGTGACTCAACTGTTTCTTCTTCTCTTTTAGCAAATTCGCTGGAAAAACTAACATGGTAGTCACCATGGCAACAAGAATGTCCTGCTAGCCCATCGGCGGGCGTCGATGTAGCTCTGCCTACATAGCCAGAAAGGGGCGGAGTCATGAATCTGATGTTTCTTTGAAAACAGAAAGTGATCGTATTGATGTGAGAAAGAGGGGGCGGAGTTATTTCTTCACATTCATTCAGATAATTGGACACGCCTCTGACATTAAATGTGACATCCTGCCAAATAAAATCAAAACACGGATTGACGCTTCACGGTGCAGCACAGTGCATGCTGGGATACGGATGCCGTGTGTGTACGTGTGCTCTTAAATGCTCAGGTTGCCACAAAGTGAACGCATGGATGGGTACGTTTGTCTAGAAGCGAGTAAAGCTGCGATCGATCCCATGTTTCTGAGTGATGTGTTAAATGTTCCTGTACTGTGTGAGAAAATAATTCATAACTGTTTTAATTAAAAGACATCAGAGCCTGAAACTGCTGATCTTTGCTGAATGGATTTTTTATTTGTTCACAAACATAAAGTGCAAAATAAAGACAAACATCTCTCCAACCCTCCTCAGGCCCATCTCTCTGTTACAAACAGCCAATACAGATTCATTTGTATCATTAATGACGATTGTTTTCATCACCACGTGTGAGGTCAAAAGGAAATAAACAGCAGCCTTGAAGAGCGAACATTCAGATATTTATCGAGTTTTCAGTCCAAACATCGACAGTCTTCAGTCCGCTGACTCTGAATGTTGGCGCTTCGTTCTTACTTACTTGCGCTCGCGAGTTGTACAGGTGTGTGTTTACAGCCCCGTGCGTTTTATGAGACTCCTCGTGCAGCCAGCAGGCGGCGCGCGTTCATGGAGGTCACGTCATTGAGGAGGCTGAGCGCGCGCAGGGTGCTGCTGATCGATGGCGTCTGATCGAAAACGAAGGCGGTTTGGAGTCACGTGACTGCGGCGCGTCACCGAGCATCGCTTCGTTGAGGAGCAGCACGAGGACAGAGGCGAGCTTCAGCTGAGGACAGCAGGCAGCGCATACAGGTACTACACTTACTGCAAATACACTGTAGTACTGCCAGGCGGAGTACACAGAGTACTTCATTCTGCTGTAATAGCATTAAACTCACGTGGTGTACTTCAGATATTCTGAGTGTACTTTCAGTTCACGTAGTACTGCAGTACACATAGTACTGTACAGAGAGGTTAGTGATGAAGAACAAAGAGCATCAAATATTCAGAGTGAAGCTGAAGTGCAGCCGTGTCCGTGGGCTCTTTGTTCCTGTTTCTGTAGTGACTGAAACACGCCACAGATCACGGAGCTGTCAGTGTGACGCCTGCAGTAAAACACCACACAAGTACTTCTCCTCAACACTAAGACTGGAGAATACTGCAGTACTGTCAGAATATTGCAAAGTCAATTTTCTCCTTCTATGACTGTAAACTGGAAGTCTACTACAATACTAAAAGTATTACAGAGTACTGCAGAGTAAGAGACTTTAACCGGCCCAAATAATGCGGTACTTTTACTTTAGTACACCCTTGTGTTATTTTTTTTACTTCATTGATCTGCAACCGGTTGCCATTCTTTTATTTGTTATTGTACAACAAAGTACACAGCTAAATGTACTGCAGTACCACCTAAAGAAACAGCTATCCTTGTAGTATATGTAACAGTAATAGCAGAAGATAGTGGATTGGTTAATAAAGTAATGAAAACTGTAGTACTAATTCCTTTTGTACTTTTTACTGCAGTAAAAATGAGAGGAGGACTTTAAACCTGCCGCACATTTAGAGTACTAAGAATGCAGAGTACACAGTACTTTTGCAGTACTCCTTTGAAGACAGAGATCGATGACTTTATGTGTGAACTGATGAGAGATCAGTATGGAGGTAAAGTCATCGATCTCTGTCTGAGGTACCTACTCCTGTGTTAGGTGTGTAAAGGGGAGGAGTCACCTGAGAGCTCTGACTGATTGATTCTGATTGCATGTTTCAGACTCATTAGATTCCGGAGGAGGAAGAGGAAGAGGAAGAGGAGGATCATTTCAGGTAAACCGTCTCCTCTGAGTACATTGGGCTCTGTGGAGCGCTCAGATTGAAACCACAGAAGAAGACAGTTTATCTAAGCCAGACACGGCGTACGTTGTTTCCACGCTCCGATGAGGCGAAGTTTCAGCATGACAGATGTGAGAACCATTATTGTGGCGGAGTTTCCAGTAGCAGCTTCCTGTTCAGGCTCACTTCTGACAGAAAGCCATAATCGTGATCGATCAGCGTGATGACCAATCGAGCGGGTGGTGTAAGGGTCACAGGAAGTTGTTGGTTTATAAATGGCGAGCATAAAAAAGCTTTTTTGACGCTATTTTTAAAAACAAAGTGTGAATCCCCTGAAACAGATTCATCCTCTGACGATGTCTCGACGTTATTTCACAACCTCTGAGGAACTTTTCCTTTTTTTAGTGAACATGAGCGAGTCATGAAAGCTGCACAGTTGAAGTTAAAATAAAAGAAGTAAATAGTCCCAGACCTGGAACCGGTCGGCTCACCTTTAATTTGTTACCTCCTGATAACAGCTCAGTCCTGATATGAGTCATAATCAGGTGACCCAGCTCTCAGAGTTTAGATGGTTAAAAGCTCATTTATGACTTTGATGATCTTTGACTTTAGTAGGAAGGGGAAGTAAAATTTACTTTACAGTCCCAAATTCCTTCAGGATGTAGTTTGGTTTCATCTCCTTTAGCAGATTCGTGACCACCTGCTTTATCCCTGCTTTGCAGCGCTCACCGGGATGGCTGTCAGTCGTAACTCTTGGTCACAAATCAGCCGTCACTCGTCTGTGAGGGGAACATGCTGTTCATTCATTTATGCAGTGATAAATAAATCGAGTTTCAGAATAAGAGCATGGGTGAGCCTTTAGTGCACAGACCTTTTTTTAATGACCGAGCTGTTTTTGGCCTCAGTCTGTGTTAAAACCATGCAGCTATCAAACATACTGTGTTCTTTATCCCCACTCTCTCCATTAAAGGCCATGAGTCAGGCCTGTGCCAGGTGTTATATGCGAAGTGCAGCCCACCTGCAGCAGGTGAAGCCTCCCCTCAGACTACCGTTTGATTGACACCTTCAGGTGCTTTTTCAGTGTGAACTGTCCCTGCTGAGCATGCTCAGATTCTACTGGTGTCTTCGTGGATCTTGTTTGACCTTCTTGTGTGATGCCATTAACTTTAAGTTACGTTTTTATTGATGCTGATATAAAGACTCTGATTGGCTGTTTCACTGTGCAGATGATTAGCCCAGGGCTCTGATTTGTTGCCTCTCCCCACAGACATCATGCTGGCAGTCACCGAGGCGGTGACCCAGACGACCAATCGAAGTGACCCGTGCGAGATGCCGCACAACGAGGGCCGCCTGCCGCTGGTGCTGCTGTACAGCGCTGTGCTGCTGGTTGGTCTGCCAGCCAACCTGTTGACGGTCCTCCTCACGGGGCTGCAGGTGTGCAGGAAGAACGTGCTGGGCGTGTACCTGTGCAGCCTGTCGGTCTGTGACCTCACCTACCTGGGGACCCTGCCGCTGTGGGCAATCTACGTGAACGGCGGTCACGTGTGGCCGTGGTCGTCGGCGCTCTGCAAGCTGACGGGCTACATCTTCTTCAACAACATGTACATCAGCATCTTCCTGCTCTGCTGCATCTCTGTAGACCGCTGCATTGCCGTCGTCTACAGCCTGGAGTCCCGTGGCCTGCGCCGCCAAAGGCATGCTGCCTTTGTCGTTCTCGCCATCGTCCTGGTGGTGGCCGTCGGGCATGCCCCTGTTTTCACCATGAAGGAGGGCGCCACAGAGGATTTGCGGCACTGCTTCGAGCCGAGTCAGAGCAGCGGTACGGTGACAGGCTTCAACTACGCTCGCTTTGTCATCGGCTTCCTGCTGCCGCTGCTGTTGCTGGTCGTCACCAACCGTGGCATCCTGGCCAACGTGCAGCGTAGCACGGGGTTGCAGTCGGCACAAAAACGCCACGTTCGGCACTTGGCTGTGGGTGTGGTGGTTCTGTTCCTGGTGTGCTTTGCCCCGTACCACGTGATCCTGCTGGTCCGAGGCATCATCTTCCACTTGCGGCTCGACGACTGCTCTTTTCAGACGGCCATGTACACACCCTACACCATCTCGCTGGGCCTGTCCACCGTCAACAGTGCCGTCAACCCAATCCTGTACGTCCTGTCGAGCAACAACATCCGAAAGGAGCTGCGGCGAGGACTCGCACAGGTCTGTGGCAGGGTGCTGGTCAGAACTCCATCCAGCACCAGCCACAACAAAATCCAGCCAATCAACAACTCTTTAGAGCTGAACAATGGCAGCGAGAGGCTGACAGCGGGACAACCCCCAGAGACCTGAGGTAGCAGATCCATGACACTACCGCGTCCTGCAGTGACCGCAGAGGGCCAGGACCAAAAAACGGGGGACCTCCAGTGCTGCGTATTCACAGAAAAACCAAAACAGAAACGTTTGGAAGGAGAACTTCAGAAGCTGAAGCTGCAACACAAACAGGGAGATTTGACTCCCGAGAGACGTCGATCTGTGATGTTGCAGAGCCCTGTGTGCACTGCTGTGGTGCGCGCTGCAGCCTTAGACTGAAACAGCAGAAACATGGACCTGCATCTAACATTCACACCTGCAGGGAACAGGCAGGCCAATCAGAGCTCACAGAGACGATGTGACTCAGCTCTCACTATATTTGTGTCCAAATGAACACATTTTCGTTCCCATTTCACCTGGTCAGGTGTTTAGAGGGTTCCCGGTTCATGCTTTTGTGTGCTTCTGTTGTTGAGGGGACACTTTTTACTGTAGCACTTCAACCGGACAGACAGGTGACCTCAGGTTATTGTTTTCTCTGAACTGTAGATACGTCACACACCTGTACACACCTGGTCTCACAGTCATTAAACTTTATGCAGTGACTGGATATTGTCTTCTGTCATCCTTAAAAAATGCAAGTTATTCATGTTTATTGTTCACTCATGTGGACGTTTGTTTTTAACGCAATTTGAATTAAACGTAACCACCACTGTCATGTGACCATCAGCGATAGATAGAACCTCTTTAATCCCTCGGCCAGGTTCCTCCAGCAAAGCCAGTTTCCAGTAGAACAGCGACAGAGATTTCCATGGTAAAGAAATTAGAATTCAAAAAAGGAAAAAGATCATATAAATATGGGATGTATACACATATACAGAATATGTAAATAGGCAATGAAACATAATGAGGTGTAGCAGCCAGGTGTCTGTCGCACAGCGATTAGTTCTTATTTGGTGTTGGTTGTAGAAACTCTACAGCTTAGCACATATGACCACTGTGACGATCACATCAACACAAGCACATTAGAACTGGATAAAGAAAATCCAATCAGAAAGCTGCGAGCCCCACTGAAGGCTCCGCCCACCCTGACCTATGACAACTCAAAAAGTGAACAGCAGCTCAGGTAAACGGCGGGCATTGATCTGGATTCGTGCTCATCGAAGCTTCAGGCACGTCACAAGTTTATCAACAAATCTGAGTTTGCTTTTCTATCTGATGCAGCGCTGCTATGAATTATGGGATGGGATCATCATCATCACCTGTCCCCTGATTGGCTGCAATCAGCCACAAACTGACTGAAAATAACATGGAATCACTTCCTGTTTAATCTGATGTCAGCTGGTGACAGTGAAGTTTATTTTGGAGTTTTAATATTCAGAAACTTTCTTACTTCTTCTTTTCTGTCACGTTGAGACTTTTCAGGGTCACAGATGAGGCGAGAGTGGACGGCGAGGTGGGCGGGCCTTACATCAGTGATCACAGAGATAATTTATGAAGAACTCAACAAAAAGCATGAGAGAAGGTTCATGATGAGGTGAACACACAGGAAGTGGACTGTTTCAGAGCAGCGTGCGCCTGTGGTTAATGCTGTGCGTTTACATGGAACTTTGAGTGAAAACAGGAAGTCTCAAAGAGTGTGAGACCGCAGAAGAGTCCCATGAACTCTGTAGGAAACTGACACCCTCCTATTTATTTTATTGTATGTAATGATGTTATCGTGTTTTTAAATTGGTAGTTGTTTTACTCTGTGTTGTTCAGCACTTTGGACTGCCTTGTGTGTTCGTAAAGCGCTATACAAATAAATGATGATGATGAACAAAGTGATTCCTCAGCAGGTCTGTGAGCAGCTGCTCCTGCCAGACAGAGGCGAGGCAAAAAAAATGTACTCTTTATTCACCGTAGAGTGAGGCTCACCTGAGACGCACCTACGCGCCATCGGCAGGTAATCTGGCTTTTTATTAGTAAATGTCTCGTAAACGCACTTTGTGACATGATGTCACAGGTGGGCTCGAGCTCCAGGTTCATCACGCCTTTGCAGAGAGAGCGGTGTAAATCAGAGCAGCAGGAAGTCTGACCTGATTCCTGCTCTGATGTGATTGGGTCTGTTGTTGCCTTTTAGCCTCTCAGATGCTCTTATTGGCCGAGCTCCTGGAGGCTAAAGCTCAGCCTCATGACTGTTTAAGCAGCCTGTCAGACAGCGCTCTGGGGAAATGAATATTTAATGCTGACCTGAATAAGAACAGCAGGGAATAATTAGCCAGAGTCAGAAAGAACAGGAAGGCGGAGCTTTATGGCTGATGCTCCTGCTGATTGGACTACTCTGTATCTACTCTTTAAATGTGGTCAGTTTGGCCAAGACCTGCTTCCTCTCACACGACGCCTCGGACCACATGTGACATCCAATCAGACAAATCATCTGTCTGTAAACACATGTTGGAGAGCTCCGTTTCCATGGTAACTCACGTTGGATGTTGATCCCTCTGAGGAGGCACTGCAGACACACCTGTGCAGGTTCACCTTTAATAACTCTGGTTTTATTTTGTATCAGAGGTGTCAAACGTGAGGCCCTGGGTCCAGAATTGGCACACTCTCTAGAGCTGATTGGACAGTTGGTGGTTCCAACCCGCTGAATAACAACCATCTACCTGGAGCTTAGGTTCACTTTTTCCAGTGGTCGGAGGAAATTATGTTTTTTCCAACATCTAGTGCAGAAATTTCAGGGTTTTACCATAAGAAAAAAAATCCCTGTGAAGTCACAGACACTTCCTGTTTCACACATTTCTCAAGCTGACAGGTTTGTGTACGTGGAGGAAACGTGCAGCTTGATTGCACTCAGATTCTTACCTCAGCCTCCAGTAACACTGTGAGGAACCTTGGAGTCATTTTGTCCTTTTATGCACATAATAAACACATACAGATGTGGACAAAACTGTTGGTACCCTTCGGTCACTGAAAGACAAACTCACAATGGGCACAGAAATAACTTTAATCTGACAAAAGTAATAATAAATAAAAATTCTATAAATCTTAACCAATGAAAGTCAGACATTCCTTTTCAACCATGCTTCAACTAAATTATTTAAAAAATAAAGGCATGAAACAGGCCTGGACAAAAATGATGGTACCCCTAGAAAAGACTGAAAATAATGTGACCAAAGGGACGAGTTGATCCAAGACCATCCCCAAGCAGCTAGATGTTCCTGTGACTACAGTTACACATGTCACTCAGAGATCCATGGGACTGTAGCCAACCTCCCTGGACGTGGCCGCAGGAGGAAGATTGATGACAGATCAAAGAGACGGATAATCTGAATGGTAACAAAAGAGCCCAGAAAGACTTCTAAAGAGGTCCAAGCTGAACGTCATGCTCAAGGAACATCAGTGTCAGATCGCACCATCCGTCGTTGTTGGAGCCAAAGTGGGCTACATAGGAGACGACCAAGGAGGACACCATGGTTGGAAACAAATCATAAAAAAGCCAGACTGGAATATGCCAAACTACATGTTGACAAGCCACAAAGCTTCGGGGACAATGTCCTGTGGACAGATGAGACAAAAATGGACCTTTGTGCCGAGACACATCAGCTCTATGTTCACAGACGGAAAAATGAAGCATATGAAGAAAAGAAGACTGTCCCAACTGTGAAACATGGGGGAGGCTCGGTTATGTTCTGGGCTGCTTTGCTGCATCTGGCACAGGCTGTCTTGAATCTGTGCAGGGTCCAATGAAATCTCAAGACTATCAAGGGACTCTAGAGAGAAATGTGCTGG
>VUQR01028406.1:0-10089 GCA_015108515.1 Hemichromis elongatus
CATCTGAGCCAGACAGACGGTCTGTCTCTCTCGTGATGGTCATCTAAATGCAACGCACAGTAATAGCAGGTTTTGTAATAAGGCAAATCGCGCTAACATAATATGCAATGCTAGTTGATTAGTTACCTGCAGTATTAACGGGAGAGGACGTCCAAACGCTACCGCTGCTGCTGGGTTGAGCTTCGCTCAAAAGCATTTGCTCGAAAAACACGACATTCATTTAAAGCAGTCGTGTTTTTCGAGCAAATGCTTTTGCATATTCGTAGTGTTTCCTCCCTTTGATGAAATCTCTACTTTGCAAGTATTGGTCTACGGCCTACGGCTACGGGAATCGATAAGGGAATCGTTTGTAAAAATTGTTAACGATTCCACGGAATCGAAACAGTGGGAACCGGTTCTCAACAAGAACCGGTTTTCGATACCCATCCCTATCAGTCTCATTTTAATTTTATGGTTTACAATTGTAGTCCAAGTACTATTCATAACTCACATCAGGGAAGGCTCTGGCCATACTATCTATATAAAGTATGTGAAAAGTGGCTTTCAGGACATGTCTTTCTAGATGTGTAAGATGTTTCGCTAACTGCTATCTCACTGCGGTGACTATGTTGTGAACAAGTTGGTTTGATAAGTTTGTTAGAAGAGGAATTTTTCCAGATATTCCTATATTTTTTCATCAAGTCACTATTCACCGCTTTCAAACTCATATCTCTCACTCCGGTGCTAAAATGCCACCTAAATGTTGTTTGAGGGGGTGTGGGGAAGGTGGTGATGGGGGATAGATTCAAATAAAATCCTGAGGATGTTGGGAGCATGATAAAAAGCAAATATGCATGTGGTCCAGCTGAAGCTCACTGAAATATCATCACATCCAGGTCAATCTGCCCAGTGCTGTGACCCTTGCCTCTGATCTGGTATTCTGCAGTTGTACACAGAAGTGACCTTGGTGACAATGAGCTGCCAGAGGCACAGAATAGCAGGTAACCCTGAGGTCAAGCTAGGGACAAAATAAAGGAAAAAAGCTTTCATACTAAATTAATTTTAGTTTCATTTATGTTTATATAATATTATCTGAATTGTTTTTTACATTTCTATCTATCACTAACATTGGTATATTATTAACTAGACAAGTTTTTCAAGCATAAACTTTAGAGGTAGATTCATATGTTAATGGGAGTTTCCAGCTAGTATTTAAAAGCAATAATAGAGTGAAGTCAGCTGAGGACTACAGAGACAAGACAAAACCATGCTTTTATGCACTAAATCTTTTATATGTCCAACAGAACAAAATATAGCAAAAATAGGACTGGAGATGTGACAGTGTTATTTTTCTTTGCTGTAATGTCAGGTACTGATCTGCTACCAGCACGGTACACTCGGCACTCTAAAACCAGGTGTGATTACAGCCCCAAGAACAGGGAAAGTTGGAGCACAGAGGCAAAACGAGGGATTTCATGGCCGGAAGAGAAGACTTAGTCCTTAGACTTATGTTTTTTTTTTTCCTCTGATGTAACCCATTATCCCTTTACTGTCTAGAAATATGTTATATATGTAAATCTATTGTTCTCAACAGTGTAAGTAATTACAAGACATTAAATACCCAGAAAATAACAACCACTCAGAGCGAAAGAAAATATAACCCTACACCTCTGTTGATCCAAACTGCGCAGATCTTTTACTTTACTGCGTTTAATTTGTTTTCTACTTGGCCATTTCTTCCAACGACTGCATCTCCTGTTATTCAGATTACACAGTACTTTTAAGTGAAATGGACGTACTTAGTCGCTCAGCAATATTACTACACACAATAACGCTCTGCACTCAAGAACTCTCCAGGGAGACATTAACCGCATGGATAAAAACTTCCATTCACAGAGAAAAATCACTCCAACTACCACAGCTGAAAGTTTCTTCTTATTGTTCACGTTTCTTGTGAGTGTTTCAGATTTTTGGTGTGATGGGTAATCTATTTACCTCATGAAAAATGATGCTACGTTTTTTTGTCTTCTCTTTGTGCTGTAGGGCTGCCACAATATTAACACATCATTTTTGATACAAAATGGTAGCAAAGTAATGAGAAACAGGAGTTAAACTTCAGTGTTTCTCTTTATTTTATTTTACAAAAACATGCAGAAAACTGGAGCAATTATGTTTTTGCGCTATCGGGCTTTGCAGGGACTTTGTGCTGAAATAATGTTTGGGATTTAAAAGTTCAACAAAACTGCACATAATGCGCAAAATTCATTAAAACAATAACAGAATGTTAAAAGTGAAATACTGCACACTCTAAACTAAATAATAAATAAATATAAAAAACAAGAACAGAGGCCAAAATATCCTCATTTTTAGTTTCTATTATGGTTTCGTGAAGCTCTCTGTAGATTGTAAACATACATTCCCAGTTTCTATTGTAGGTTTTCTGTTGTATTAATTTGATAGATGCTCGTTTGTTTCTTAATTATGTCTGTTCATAAGAAAATTTAAATGCCATCATCATTATTCACACAATTTACACAAATGTGCATCCTTATGTGTAAGACATAAAGGTTTTAATCTCATGAGGGAACCTGATACCTAAAGGCAGTCATTGTCCCATTAGCTAGCCTGTTCCTCCATGGATCTCCCTCCCTGCCTGCCATCCTAGATGAGTTTGACTACCTGTGCAACCTCTGTAGGGTTTCACGCTAATAGTAGCGACAATTATCTCAGTCAAATGCAACACTAGTAAAAAAACAATCAGAACAGACGAGGAGGGAAAAATGTCGCCATGTTTGACCTGTAAAACATTTTCTGTTTCGGGGATTGTTTCATTGTTGTCCCTCTAGTAGACCTGTTGTTCATTTCATTAACACCAAAGCAGCTGGAACTAATTAACAACCTCCACTGCTACTTAAATGACCAGATCAATATCCCAGTGCTTTAACTGACTTGATGTTATAATCTGATTAAAAAAATGTTCCGTTAAATTTTTTTTTTAGCAGTTTCCTAGTCATCTTAATGAAACTCTCTTAACACCAGTCCGTCCTTGTTGTGGAAGCACAGAGGTAATCCAAGGTTAGGTTAATGTGTTGCAAGATAATTAGTTACAAAGTGATTCGTTAAGTAATACATTATTTACATTAAACTAAATGTAATCTGCCAGCCAGAAACTGTTGAACACAAAAAGATCCCATGCAAGCATCTGCACAGACTACATGCTGATACAAAGCTACTAACTTTTATATTGTTAACTGTGGCGCGGCATCACAGGTCATCTTGTGGAGTAATGCAAAAGTAATGTAATGAATTGTGTAATGAGTTACTCTCTCCAGAAAGTAATTAAGTAAGATAATGCATTACTTTTTTTGGAGTAGAGTTCCAAACACGGACATCAAAGTCTTGACCCCTGTGGGAAAAGTAATAAATATACATGTTAAGTAAAAGTTATATAATGAAAAATGTTTCCCATTTTTGCCATTTTAATGCTTCATGTCTATCAGTAGAGCAAGCTATTAGAGTTTTGGCTTTTCTGATTTACTTTTTATGTAAATTTGTGATACGCGTGGCCAGAATAGATGCAAAAAGTCCCAAAGCTAACTGAATGTGACTTCCTTCTGTGACAATTATGGCTGTTTTGTATGCTTGACCACAGCCTGCTGTTTCACACTGGCATTTGACCAATAAATGTCAAAGGTGACTCTTTTGTAGGCATGCAATCATCTAAGCAACCCCTCTGCAGGGGTAGAAATAGGCCATTCAGTCAGTGTTGATCCCCTTCCTGTGGTTTGCCAGAATCCTTCCTTCTATGTGAAATGCGATCCATCACACAGGGTCCGTTGCCTGGGGGTTCTCATCCTCTTTCACAACCCATTTGCCCACACACTGCCAGTGCAGACTTATCTGGTCCTTCCCTTCTTCCACCATAGGGCCAGACACCCCCATTTCCTACTGTCTTTTTTTTTTTAAACACACACACTTTCTTTTCTGTTCTCCCACTTTCATCAGCACTTTAGCAGTAATTCCTGCTTCAGTGAACTGGGCATAGAGCGCATGACTTGATCTGACATGAAAGCTAAAGGCTATAGCTATTATAGCCCTGTATTAGAGCCTGTGAATGAGGAAGAGAGGCAGAACGACAGGGGCAAGTCCCAAGTATGGCGTAATTCAACAACAACAATAACGGCATCTTCTGTAGCCTTTCCTCAGATTGTGTGTGTGTGTTTCTGAGCGCGTACCAGACAGAGTGCAGGAGAGAGAGAGAGAAAGTGAGAGAGAAGACCAGTCGCTTCATTCAATAGGAGTGGGCGTGCTCTTGTGCGCTGCATCGTTTGATGATCTCTCTGGTTCCCCCCCAGAACCTCCACTCTGTGTTCTTCGTGGCTGAGGTCGGCCAACCTAAGCGACCGAGAGGACTTTCCGTACCGGTGGAGACGAGCTCCACTTTCCGTCGCTCAGCATAGCGGCGTGCACCGCGCCGGTCAGCGGGGCCACACCGCAGCACTTTGGATAACTCACACAGCTGAGGATTCTGCCGTTTGCCAAAGCGCATCGCACATCCGCGTCCCACGCCAGCCGAACAGCTGGACATGTTACCATGAATAAATTAGTCAGTCAGCACAGGTGACTTTCAAGCTCCCCATTTTATTTTTCTTATAAAATTTGGATTCTCTGGAGGGAAAAATCTCTACGGTGGCAGCATAAGCTCAAAACTCCCTCTGAGCGCGTTGGGGCGTTATTTTTGCCCAAGATGCCGGTGGATCGGAGCGGTGTGCTTTTCAGTGCTGGGTCGACGTGGCTCCTCTTACTTTTTTCAACTCTAAATATCAGGGTTACGGGGGTGGGAGGAACCCACCAAAGCATCCCTCCATCTGTGTAAGTAGATGTCCTTTTACGCAAAAGTGCTGTGTTTCAAAGTGGTTTCAAAGCAAGACATCTTTACACAAAAACAAAGGATGTCCTCATCGTTTTAATCTTGTTATTTTATTTTAAGTATATATATTTTTGCCACTATATAAAAATAAACAACTTAAGTTAATGTTCATATTTATTTATTAACTTGTTTTTTCATTTCTGCCTTGGCTGTGCACGGTGCCTATTTTTTATTATCTGCAGGGTGAAGCTGTGGGCATCCGCGTTTGGTGGGGAGATGAAGTCCATCTCAGCAAAGTATTCTGGGTCGCAGCTGCTGCAGAAGGTGAGCTGGTTTATTATCAGATATCAACTCTTCAGGTGTCGAAACAGAAGTACACTCTGGAACCCTTGAATCTTTAAACAATATTCAAATTCCCAGATGGTTTAGCTTAGGTAGGGTTCTTTTTTCTTTTCTGTGAACATTAAAAGAAAGACAAGGTTTTTAAAAGAGACTATTTTAACACCTGTAAATATATTTATTATCATTTAAAAAAAAGATTTGCATTTTTGGGGAAGTACAGCGGAGTGAGTATACCCAGGAAACAAACTTCACTTTGTCCAAAACTGCATTTACGTGATTCTGCAGCAAACTGTTTATTTAAAAGCTTAAAAATACCTTCTTTTTGAATTGTTGGGTGGATGTGAAACATAGCGCTTGTGAGAGAAACTGAGTGGTGTTGGGTAATTTTCGAGTTGAGAGAAATGTCACTTTTCTGCACTTAAACGGCAGGATCTGTGCTTTTTAGCCACTTGAGAATCGGTAATGCACTTTGACTGTGTAAGCATGGATTTAAAAGCATATTCGGAACACACGCTGTTTAAATAGGTGTCATTTCACAAGCACTGTGTTAATGCACACACACACACGAAAGTTTACTGTCAGAAAAAAAGCATTAAAAAAAAGCTAAGAAACTGAATATTTCTCACACACCTAACACCCCCTTACCTCTTTCTATCCCTCAATGAATCTCTTTTTGTCCCCCTTCCACTCTGCTTCGTGGCATTAATGCAAGATTTGAGTTGTGATGGAATGCAAATTTCCCTAATGGAGGACCTGGCTAATGGATAATTAGTGGATAAAAGGCCAAGTTGAAACTAACCTCTCAGTGGGCAGTCAGACAAAATGTTACACATGTGGCCACTATCTCAGGGCTCTGGTGGGTGCAAAGAACCACTCTGCTGTGAGGTGTCACGCAGGCCAAGCTGGAGATCTGACGTGGAGTAAAAAATCTGGGAGCTGCGTATGTCATTTACAGTTCCACGCCCAACATACGTGACCACACGCTTCATATTTATGTGCACAGTCACATAGTTATACGTGGGCCTACAGCATGGATTTCATCAGCTGCTGATAAGGCAGCTGAGTGGTGTTATCTTTTTGACAGGATAAAAACTGTTCCCCCTTTTCATCTTTTTTTTCTGCCTCCAAAAAGAAGATAACCCTCCTACAGAGTAATGACCTCTTTATGAAATGCAAATTAAGGCCTCTGGGTTAATTGAGCAAAGAAAAGACTTGCGACCACTTTGTCAGGAAAGTGCATTTTCCACACTAAACAGTTATGATGCAATTGTGTCCACATGCACAATCCCACAGGATGTGCAGGATGTGTAAATGCATACACATACACATACACACCTGTAAGTTTTGCTAACAAGTCACATCATTCCATCTATTATGCCATATTGTGTGTCCAGTCTAGTCCAATACCCTTTGTCCAAGAATACTGAGTAGGGAGCACATATACCTTGAGGGCACATATGCTTTTAAATAAGCAGAAAGAATGAAGGATGTACACTATTGTACCCTCAGACGAGGATGGTAGTGAAAAGAAAAGACCAAAACGTGTGTGTGTGTGTGTGTGTTTCCCCTAGGCAGAGGACAGATGGACTCAGCCTCTCTTCAGTTATCTTTCTGACCCTAGCGTAACTAAACTCCCTTGGAAATAACAATACTTCTGTATGAGTCGCACACATGCTGCTGTTTCGGTTCAGCACCATCTTAGTCACCAAACCAGCATGAAGAAAGAAATAGTTTTTAGTGGACAAATTGCAAATTTTAGAGTTTCCTAATGACTTTTTTGTGCAAAATATAATCTACACAGTACGCTAATCTTAAATACCCTTGCACAGAAGTACCATAAAAAGGAAATATTGCTCAGTGGCGTTTACACTTTGATTTTTAACAGTTTTTAAAGTGTTGCACCTATTGTGCTTCATGCTGCTTCTTTATGTGTCAAATTAAAATGCCGCTAATTGAATTCGACACTTCCTTTGTGTTGACTCTGCTTTCATTTGATGCTTGATTTGACTTCCTATTTAATCATCATTAAGAGATATTCTACAGAAGTGCAAAAAGTGTTGTTAAACATAATTAATATTACAAAGCCTAGCAACAGTTAACTTAATTCCTACTTAATTAACCGAGTAACAGCCCTAATTCAAATACACTAGTATACTAAATTGTTATTCCCAGAAATAATTCATATAGATCTTTTCAGTAATTTCAGTGAGAATGAAAACAGATTTCTAGAACAATTTTCTAAATAGGTTTATGACTTAAATGGGGGCATTTTAGCAGGATTCTCAAAAGGATCTGGTCTTCATCAATTAAAATTCTAGCTATCTGAGAAATTTTAACTTCAATTCAAAGACACTGAATAAAAAATCAGTTGGGAACACATTTATCCTTTGTCCTTCTTCTCCGGTTCTGATCTGTCATCCCTTCCCACGCCATCGCTCCCTTCCTATATCTATCGGAAACAGCTCTTGTTTCAAGGTTATACCAGTCAGGACACGTGTGTGTGCCTGTGACTCTGAAGAAGAAAAAAAACTATGATCAATAATGCCTTCAATCTATTACAAATCCAGTATTAGCGACTCATCTTCTCATCTGCATATGAGGGGTGCATGTTCAGCGCAGTGGAGCTGTATTCGTACCCACTGTGACACACACACAGACATAAACGAAAGGAGATTTCTGTTTGAGACACATTAACTGTCTCCCACTGATAGTTAGAATTAGCTCTGTGTGTTTTACCCTCTTCACTGCTATTTTGCTGAAATCTTAAATTTCATGCATCATTGAGCAACCTATCTATACGAGCCAGCCTGGCTGCGATGGCTGCGTCTGTGTGCGTGTTGTTGGCTGGACTAGTTTTCAGCTCACTGATGTTATGGCTTTCTGGAATCAGAGAAGTGGCACATTATGCGACGCTGAAATAACTTCAAGCCTTTTGGTAATGGAAGATACAAGAAAAATGATCAGGCAGCAGGATTGCCACTGTGGCTGTCTGAAGTTTCCTAATGCACGTCCACAATCCTATTTTTAAAAGCATAAGCTGAATCTGACGCGAGGAGTAGGCAACAGGGTACGTGCTTGCACCATGTGCGTACCTAAAGTATGTTACGTGTGCTCGGTCACACGTGCACACACCATCTGTCACACAGAGGCACATACACAGAAAAAAGAGCAGAGGATGATGTGAAGGTGTAATAATGTGTGACAAGACTACGCTGGAACTGATTTGCTTGGGTGGGGAAGAAGAGTGTGTGTGTGTGTCTCTGTGTGGGTGCACGTATAATTTTTTATACAACGATGCCACATCATTTACTCTTACTACAGAAGGGCTTAATGCTTTAAGCCACTGACATGTCATTTGACAAGAATCCTCAAGAACGAGTTGAATAAGACTGAGCTAAGTGGCTACTCAAAAATAAAAAGTTGTTAAGTTATCCAGTCAGGCAGGTGAAGAGTCAAAAGGCTCAAAGACAGACATGCTCCATGTGTGTCTCTGTAAAATCAAGAGAAAAAATTTAAGGAGAATGACAGAAAAAAGCAAAAGAAATGTTTTGCTGGGATTATTTGAATTATTATAATACAATTATTTTAATTAATGGATGGACTAATGTTTAAGAAAGATGAAAAATGTATGTATGTTTATATGATATGCATAGTGACAGCATTCATATTGCAGTTTCCATCCCAGCAGTACACACACTGTGCAAAGCTTTTCTTAAATTGCCTTATTTTCACTCTTTAGACTGTAGCTTAATTAAACATATATGTAGTTCAGTAGGTGAAGTATTGTCAATAAGAACATTTGGGAATAAAACTTTCCAGTTTGACATTTACAGAACAAATAAAATGTACGATTAAATGCTATCATACATCAGTGATACACTTGTATACACTTGTATTACAAGTCAGTATTACATAGTCTATTTGGCATAAGCTTAAAAAAATCTAACAAACACATGAATAAAAACACAAATGCACATTTATGTCATTCAGTGCTATATTGGGATCTTCTGAAGGATGTTTTACAACTTGTAGAAAAAAATGGTTTTATTTCATATTAAAATTTTAGTCACACTAACCAGATTTAACAGCATGACTAATCGCCTACTTTTGAAATGGAAATGATTAGATAATATGTATATATAAATATATATTCCATTTTTAAACCCTCATTTTAAATTAATTACTTATTTGGAGGACAGCATGACTATAACTTTTCTTATGTGTTTTATGTTTTCTGCTTTGGATTATTAAACAGCACATGAAATTTTAATTTAATTTAGCATTTTTTTATTTAATCAACAAATGTTGTGTAATATGCATTTTTTTTTTAAAAGAGGGAATAATCTTTTTTATACATAATTGGAAATTTCTATGTTTATAAAGAAAACGCGATCTTTGTTAGTAGTGGGCTATTTGTTAAAGTGGGAACAATATTCTTAATACACTCAACACTGGGTATTTCAATAGTCATAGTACTCTTTTTTGAATTTTATGGAGAGATTTTTGAGGATTCAATTCTGCAAATACACCCAAATTACACATAGGATTATAAAAAGTATCTATAACTGTGACTACGTTATTTATGAAGTTGAAAAAATCAGAAATTAAGGGCTATGGTAATTATCGTTCAGAATTAAGTTAGCAGATAATGGTTTAAAACAGCATTTAGATATATGAATATTATCAGCTCATTTTATAAACTTTTAAAAATGTCCTGAGAGGTTTGGGTTGACTAAAGTATTTGTAAAATTGTGGTTTATGTAAGCTTTCACTTGACTGTCCAAAACAGAAGAAAAAATATTGCTATTACTAGTATCAAAGAGCACTTTTATTTTTGTCTCTTTTTGCCCTCTATGTGACATTCTATGTGTGTGTGTGTGTGTGTGTGTGTGTGTGTG
>VUQR01028409.1:0-13743 GCA_015108515.1 Hemichromis elongatus
AAAATTAGAAATATCCTGTCTTAGAGTGACGCTGAAAAACTAGTTCATGCATTTATCTCTTCCAGGCTAGACTACTGTAATTCATTATTATCAGGAAGTCCTAAAAACTCCCTGAAAAGCCTTCAATTAATTCAAAATGCTGCAGCCAGAGTACTGACAGGGACTAGAAAGAGAGAGCAGATTTCTCCTGTATTGGCTTCTCTTCATTGGCTCCCTGTTGAATCCAGAATTGAATTCAAAATCCTGCTCCTCACATACAAGGTCTTAAATAATCAGGCCCCATCTTATCTTAATGACCTTGTAGTACCATATCACCCTATCAGAGCACTTTGCTCTCACACTGCATGTCATGGTTCCGCAGTGTGGCGGGCAGGTTTAGAACTCAAATGCAGGACTCTGACCACGAAAGAGGTAAACTGAGAAAGGTAGCTTTATTGCTGTAAAAAAAAAAACTATTCTTTTCAACAAATGTGACAAAACTAACCAAACTTCAAAACACTGAACTAGAACCTAAACTGGGGAACAGCTACCTAGAAGCTAAGATCACAAAAGAGACAGGAAGAAGAGACACAGCACCACAAGGACAGTAGATGTAGTAGTACAACACGACAAAGAGCACTGGAGGACACACACTATAAATACATTGGTAGGAACATGAGGGAACGAGGAACGGGTGGGAACATCACCGGGAGACTTTAGACCTAACGAGACAGAGGAAGTAAAACTGGAATCACTGACATGAAACAGACTTTCAAAACAAAACAAGAAACACCCAACAGACACAGACTTGACTCTGAACGTAAAGCGACACATGGACAAAACCTAATAACTAAAAATCACCGAACGAAGAACTAGAGCACTAGAAATATAGAGAAATAAACCTAAACACGAATAATGACAACAATTATGAAAATCAAATCTGAACACAAGGCATTTACAGCAAAGAAATCAATGAACCATAATAATAACAAACCAAAACACTGGATCACCGACCCAGCACAGCGACACTGCAGGGTTACTTGTTGTTCCTAGAGTACACTATGTGTTAACAGACCTCTCTGCATTGAGTCATACTTGTTATTAATCTCTGTCTCTCTTCCACAGCATGTCTCAGATGGCCCCGCCCCTCCCTCAGGCTGGTTCTGCTGGAGGTTTCTTCCTGTTAAAAGGGAGTTTTTCCTTCCCACTGTCGCCAAAGGGCTTGCTCGTAGGGGGTCATTTGATTGTTGGGTTTTTCTTTGTATGTATATTGTAGGGTCTACTGTACAATATAAAGGTGAGGTGATTGTTTTTGTGATTTGGCACTGAATAAATAAAATAAAATTGAATTTTTGGCATTTGTGAGCCTCACACAAAGGCTTGGATGAGCTTGCCGAAGTTCTACAAGTTGGGCCTCCATCGCGTCCAGATCACACGCTGCAATGCCGTGCTAGTACGTTTTTTTAACTTCCGTTTCTGTGTTTGCGCATGCGCAGTGTGTTTTGTTGAGTATATGTACATATATATTTGGATGTATATATTGTGGTATTTCTTTAGTGTATTGTCTGTCTTGTTAATGTCTGGAGCACTGTAACTTAAATAATTTCCCCTGGGGATCAATAAAGTATTCTGATTCTGATTAAGTCACCTCTTCACCTCACCTCAAAGTCTCAATCTCACTTTTGACCAGTGACGCTGATACTGAGTTGTTGAGGATATCCTGACATTTTCTGCTGGTAAAAGCTACTGTTAGCCTCTATTAACTGCTGTTAGCTGCTGTTAGCCTCTATTAGCTGCTGTTAGTTGGCATAAGTGAAACTATCTTTGAAGTAGATCTAACACTGTGTGACTCTGGCACTTAGCAAATAAACTCTCATATGATGTGAGAATCAAACTGTTTGTCAGAGAGAAAGTAAGATTTATATTTGCTTCAAGGACACTAGTAGGCTTGTTGGAGGAAACCACACGCTGAAACCAGTCGCTGTTTTTTTGTTTAGCTGGCTCAGTATCTGGAGACAGGAGGGTTACATTTCAAATGTGCGGAAAAGAAATAATTGTGACAATATCTGGAACAAATAAATCAATTTATGCACATTTTTATGTGTAAGAGCCCCAACTTCAGTAGAGAAATTTAGCCTTGGGGTGAGGAGGAAAAGTTGTCTCTTTTCTTTTGCATTTTTGCTTTTTTGTTGAGAAGGACCTCTTCATAGTGGATAAAACATAGGTAAGAATTCACATTTTCCTCCAACACAGTCTATAAGTTCTCTTTTCCTTCCTCTATATATAAAATATATCCTATCACAGTACCAGACTGGAATTTACTGACCTCCTGAGAGTAATCTATTCTTTCACAACACGTTTGTAGAAGCACTCTGCATGTATAGGTGATTGAGTTGAATTCTATTATTTGGGTGGGTGCAATATATTTTGGCAAAACAGTCCCATATCCATCTCAGCCATTGTATTCAAGAAAGTGGGGCAACACAGTAGCTTCCACAAAGTGGCGCAAGCTCCTATATTTTTAATTAATTAATTCTAACTTTATGAAAATGTTAGTACTAACTTAAAACAAATTATGTATTATACATTTTTTATTTATCTGCTGCTCTGTTTTTTATTTGACCAAAAAATAACTTCAGAATTTGAAAGATGGCGAATTAATGTCTCGACTTTTCTGAACTTTCTTTTACAAGACACACACTTTCCTGCTTTGACATCTGTAAACAGCTACATATTGTGTCTTTTAATGTCAGCAGACCTTAAAAAAAAGAGGTCCCAGCTTAAATTTTGAGAAACCATGCAGCTATTTCATTGACCTGCCATCATTTACGCCCATTCAAAATGAAGTGAGGTCATTCAAGGGGGATATACATCATCATTATCATCATTATATTCCAGAAACAAGTTACACCCCTGGAGCAGCTGCACTCAGTCGACCCAGGAGTTGCAATATGCTGATAAGGAATGTGTCTCTTATTTAACAGTGAGGAGAAATGACTGTTGGGGGAAAGAAATAGGCCAAATGCTGCATGCTGTACAGTTCATCTCATACTAAATATCAATGTCTCTTGGGCTCCTGGACTGTATCATACTTGTAGCTAAATTCACAGTCAGTCAGTACTAAAATAGGCGATGATTCAGTAGCCCAGTCACCTGTTGTGTTAAGCCTCTGATTTTTATTTTTAATTACTCAAAAGACCCCAGTCTTTAAGGCTCACAAAAGTGACACGAAATGTGGTTTTACTCCAGCAGCCACTGGATCGGCTGGCCGCCTTCTTCCCGTTTCTGCACTTGTTTAGGGTGAGTTATAAAAAAGAAAATCGAGGCTTTTAAAATAGACTCCTAATTACAATCAGAACAAGCTTTCTGCTCAGAAAGTGTTTACTGCTCAGAAAAGTACAAACAAGTATTTTTTTTTCCTGTAAGCTAATGAAAAGCTTTTATAGTGAGGAAGACACTTCGACACTGTTTCTTAGTGAGCTGGGGTGCTGTTTAAAACATCCATAAACTGCATAAAGTACTGTCAAAAGAATGAGCTGCTTAGTTAGTTCTAAATATCCTGTATAATATTTAATAGTAAACTCAAGTTACTCATGTCTAGTTATTTACAAATCAGTGTCTATTAATCAATTACCTAACCCCATATATGTATATATGTTTTTATACGAAATACAACGCTCTTGAAAGTAAATACTTCCTCTAGGGCACTTCTCATTGAGTATAAAAAGAGCATTGCAGAGAGGCTGAGGCTGAAATAAAATGGGGTGAAATCAGGCGCTCAGGCTCACTGCACCCACAATTACGAGTTGAAACTCTACCATGCAAAGAAAAAAAGAACACTTATTTCTTGTTTGTTTTTTTTTTAAATCAGGAAACGCCTTGATTATTTTAGCAGAACAGTGCCAAACCACATTTTGCATGTATTACAACACCATGACTGTAGAAAACAAGCCTGATTGCCTAACTGGCTCACCTACATCTCAGACCCTTTACCCACTAAAAACATGTGGCTCGCTTCAAGACAAAAAAATACAGCAAAGGAGGCTAAGAAATAGTTTGAAGTATGAATCCTGATAAGTTTGCCCTCAGATGTAACTTCCCATCCTCCTCAGCATGACCTGAAGGTCTTCCTGGACTGTCAGTGTTTTTCTTTAAGGATATGCTGCATAATTGCACTGATGAAGATGAAGAACTCCGACCATACAATAACACATCAGTCTGAAAATACCAGAAGCAGCAAAAACCGAGACTCATCAGACCAGGCAACATGTTTCTAATCTTCCACTGTCTAATTTTAATGAAGATGTTTGAATTGTGACCTTAGATTCTTATTCTTAGCTTACAGGGATGGCACCTGCTGAGGTCTTCAGCTGTGTGTTGTGCTTCCAGAGATGCTCTTTTGCATAACTTGGTTATAACGAGTGGTTAGCTGAGTTATTGTTGCCTTCCTATCAGTCTGAGAGTTCTTCTCTGACATCAAAGGCATTTTCTGTTTTCAGCAGAGAACTTCTGTTCACTGGTTAATTTATTATTTTTCAGGCAATTCTGCTGGTTTTGAGTAGATGACCATGCCTAAATCAGTTGCTGCCTTGGGACTGATTGATTAGATATGTGCATTTATAAGCAGCTGAACAGGTGTACCTAACAAAGTGGCTGGTGAGTTTATAATACGCAGATAGATAGATAGATAGATAGATAGATAGATAGATAGATAGATAGATAGATAGATAGATAACATTACACATATATAGGTTTAAAAGCATGTATTAAATATACATATATCGATCTATCTATGTATCAACACAGCTGTGTGTCACCTACACCCTGTGCAAACCATTGAAGCTGCTTCTCCCTTGAATGGTATTTAAAGGCCTATCTTCCAACAGCAAATCCTGTCTGGATTGTTTATAGATTCGAATCTGAAACCAGCTCAGTGTACTTTAGATTTAATCAAAACACTTAAAAGTTACAGAAGTTACAGAAAAAATTCTAGAAAATGTAAAAATGATTGTTTAAATGTGCCAGAAATGTCTTTTCACACTGTGAGGGTAATGATTTTAGATCAACACTCTGACTCAGAGAAATGTGAATCGTTACATAAATGCTTGCGGTGAGATTTTTAGACACATAATTCCCGTAGACCCGTTTTTCACTGCATACAAACTCCACAATCTCTGACTTCATGTTAGCTGCCAACTGCAGCGGTCATTGCACTGTCGCCCCCCACTGCAGCTGGTCTTTGAGGAATTTCATTTTGTTTTTTCATAATGACTTCACCAGACGCCTTTACATTGCTGCACACTGTAGCCAGTCTAAATCCAGTCCCACTGCAACTTTTCCCCTGAGTCTCGCTGTGCACACTTCATTGCTTACAGCTGGTCCATTTTCTCTATCTATCTCAACATTTTCACATACAGGAGAATCGTTCCAACTGCTAATTTTCATTTGTCAAAGGCTAATGCACAGCCAAGCCTGACGTCAGTCTGTGATATCCAGAACAATTTACGATGCATGCCAGTGCAGTGTTGGTGTTGCTCTTACCTTGTCACCTGGATGAGGTCTCATTACAGACACACGGTCGTAGCCTTTTCTTAAAAGCACCCACAATGCATCCAGTTTACTCTGTGGAAAAAGAAAAGAGACTAAAATGTTTAAGAGAATGCAAAATGCTTGAGGAAGCTTATTTTTTTACCTCCTACAAAAAACTGGTTTCTGCTACCAACTCTTGTTTTTTGTCTTCTTTTTCACAAAAATGACTTCAGCTGCCGTTTAATATATCGTTAATTCATGCATCTTTCACAAAGTGACACAGTGAAATGGTTTCACTCCACTGTAAGTTGGCTCTTCATACTTTTCAGACACAGCAAATACTTTGAGGATAAGAGCAGAAAAAAAATACAGCTGTTTTTCCTCACAGAAACTCCTGGCTATGCAGCCCTTCTCCCTGGAGGTCAGTCCAACAGAAGTCTGGTTTCTATTAGCAATCCCCTGCTGACCGGGAAGACTTCAGAATGACTCCTTTAACCCCATGCTGGCGCTGGAGGAATGGGGGCCGTGTGCCAATTGTCACCTAAGCTTTAATACCGTAACACATCTCGTGCTACTTTCACTAAAACATCATACTTGTACTAACATATCCTCAGCCAGATTAGCATGGAGTAATCTGTGGCAGATGCTGTGTTATATGTAGCATGTGCCCCAGCAGAGCTGTTAAAAATCATGATTCCCACACTTCCAATACTTTTTAAACTAATAACTCTCAAATTCTCCAGTATTTACTCATTTTTACATGGCTCGGTTCACACTCATATCCTGTTGAATTGTTTAGGTAACACATGTGAGGAATGACTTAGGACTTAGGACAACAGTGATAAGCTCTTCCATGATCACGTCTGACTCAGGACAATATAGTAAAACTCAGTTCCAAAGAAGTTGGGGGTGTTGTTTAAAATGTAAAATTATTGTTTTTGTGTTGCCTCATGAATGATACCATCCGGCTAAGTGGTTCCCCATTACAGTATTACATCACCATTGCCTACTGTTTGTGTTCCCTTCGTGAAGCATCATACTGAGTTTCTCAGTAGTTCCTAATGAGTAATCATTAAATATCAGGTCATTCCTGATCAATTTCTCACTCACTCTTTAGTGACTAAGCAAGCATTCTCTTTATTCTCTTTATTTTTAAGCAACTAAAGGTCAAACATCTCTGACATATTTTCTTCAATTTTCTCGCTCCTGTACCTTAATGGGTGAGTACCAGTTGCGGGGTGCCGGCGGTTTCTGCATGCCATTGTTAAGAACCCGAGGGGGTGGCAGCACATACTCCTGCTCAGGCATCTTCACTTTGGCATTTTTGGCCTTTTCCAGCTTTGCTCCTTCTTCGGTGGAGCCTTTTTCACCCCAGCGAACCTAATAGTGAAAAGTAAGCACAGTCTGTATTTGACTCTAAATGATTTGACTGAGAGTTTTTGTGTTTTTTGAAAATTCTGGAAGTGTGTGGCTTTCAAGTCCCTCTGCTTTCTTCACTAACAGATATTAGTTTATTTTTTTAAGGCTCACCTCCATCCTTTTGATCCCCCCTACTCCTCTTCCTCCATAGTAGGAGGCATCTACAGTTGGCCATTTCTTCTTGGGGGCTTCAAAGTCCTCGTCATCCTGCGGGAGAGCAACAAGAAATGTTTTTAAAATGTATTTATTGTTAAACCATCTTGTCAGTGTTTATCACCCCATATCTTGAACTAAGGGGCAGTAAACATTCAGTACTGTGCAAAAAGTATTGGCCTATGCCTCATTTTCCTTATACATTTCTATAAAAAAGCAAAATAGGAGCAGAAATGTATCTAAACATCTGCAAACTCACATGCATGGAAATCCAGTATATAAGGCAAAAACGTTTTGACAGTTCTAACAAGCGCAGAAGTCAATATTTGGTATGATTACCTTTATTCTTCAACACCGCCTGAACTCTCTTAGCTTTCCTGCCTTTTGTTCCATTCTCTATCAAAATGATCCCACACTGCTTCAATAATGTTGAGATCAACCGATGACTGATTGCGTTCCATTATGTGTGTTTTTTTAATCCAGGTATGCTTTTACTGCATTGGCAGTGGGATCACTGTCATGATGAAAAATTAAACTGCTGCCAATTTGATGCTTTCCAGATGATGGCATAGTGGATCAAAATCTGATGGTTGTTTTGTGTGTTCATATTTCCATCACTTTTGACAAGATGCCCAACACCACTGGCTGAAATGCATCATCAAACCATGACAGAGCCTCCACATGTTTTACAGATGCTGTAGGCACTCACTCATTCCATACGTACTGACGATGATTTGAACTAAAAATGTCAAATTTGGATTCATCACTCTTGACTGCCACACTTTCACCTAGATCATTTCTGATGGAGCTTCAGTGAACAGTATATGGATTGACTGAAGTGCCAGATGCATCTCTCATCCTGTATCAGGTCTTTGCTGGGGGCAAGATACTGCAGATATCCCTTCTTGTCCAGTTTCCTCAGTTTTTTTAAGGGCATACTGCACAACATGCACAGATATACTAAGTGTTACTCTTTTAAAAATAATGTTATTCATGAAAAATATTATTTTATGCCTGTGAAACTGTGTTATCTTTAGCATGTTTTATAGATTCTGCTAATGAAACATGAATAAATTCTGTGTTTTTGCCATAAGCTGTTGTAACAAAGTGCCAAAAGATACAGTTTTAAAAATGGTTCCCTGCCAATGTCCATTGAAAGCTTTGAGAACTATGGCTCAAGAGAACTTATGACAAAATATCCCCCCTTAGAAGCAAAATATAAAGAAAATAGAGGTAGCACAAGACATTTGCACAGAACTGTTCTCTTATTTGTTACCAGGCAAACTGGAGTAAATACCCCTCTCTCTGTCCTTCCTATCCCTGAGCTGTCATTATGTCCCCATTGCTCTAGTTTTGTCTGATCAAAGGAAATTAAAAAGCCCACTAGCCAAACTTGTGATGTTTCAGCTCTTTATTACACCCTGTCTGTCTCGTATCCTACCAGGATGTCGCACAGAGGAGACCGTAATAAAAGCAGTCTTTGAGGCCGTGGATGTCACTGGCATTTAAATTCAGCAGTTAAAACAAATTTTTCAGTTTAATTTTGTGCAAACAGATGCATCCCGATATGTCCCACAGCTGCAGCAGCCTGTTTGAGGGATGTCAAACTGTATTTGAATCGTAACATTTGGACTTGCGGTTTGCGCTTTAAACTAAATTGAAATTATGTTATTATTGAGGGGTTTTTTTTACTTCTCACTGCAGGTCCAAATGGTTATAATTTTAAAAGCATAAATTAAAGTCTTGGACACAAAAGCAGTGCTCTTATAAACAGCAGAAATGGTGTGTGTGTGTGTGTGTGTGTGTGTGTGTGTGGGGTGGGGTACTGTAAAAGTCAGGATTTCGTTGTTCCGAGAGGGCGTTAACTCTCGTCAAATGAATGAGAAAACGAGCGATGAAAGCTCGAAGCTGGAAAGTCAGTGACGCCGTGTGGTCATTGAGGTTTAAGCTGTAACTCTAACAATTACATAACCTAAACACTGGCAGCTGTCGAAATCTTAAATCACTCTTTGTCATTCTTCAGAAAACAGATAGGAGGCAGAGAGTGTGAAGCTCCTACCGAACTATCCTCCACAGCTGGCGGCGGTGGTTCATGGATGATCTGTGGGCGAAAAAAAAAGAGGGGAAGAAAAGCCAGACTGAATGAGAGGAAAAAGATGGAAAGCATTGTTAAATATCAGGAGATGACAGAAGTCACAGAGACATGTTTGAAAATGTTTTTTGCGTGTCAGAACAATGTGCGCTTTATGCACAGTGACGTGGCTACTCAACAACAAATGACTGAGAAATGTTTTCCCTCTTAGTCTCTGCAGCTTACAAGAGCAAGGCGCTGACCTAGAAATCTGCTATCCAGATTTTTTTTGCCTTGAGGTTGCTGGTTAAAGCAAGAGAAGAGTAACAAGCTCATAAATACCACATTATGCCTTTTACTTTTATGGATAACTTTTATAGTATTTATACCTTAGTTAGTATCATATAAATAGGGAAAGAAAAACACTTTGTCCATCTGCTTGGATGTTATGCAACTCAAAACTTGATGAATGCACAATAATGCACACTGCTGCTATCCCCATGTAAACCTTTTCCTCACGGCATGAGCTGTCAGGGTTTTTTGCACCGGTGTAATAAAGACAGATTCTTCTCCACTAAATGCATTTGGCAAATTAAGTCACTATGATTCTTATTTGTGATTTTTTCCTGCATGCTTTTCCAAATCCTGGAACAAAAAGAAGAAGAAGAAAAAAAAAAGACTCCCCTTGGTAACCTAGTGTAGTTTTTTCCTAAACACACTTTCTGCACGAACTTCAACTTGCAAGCAAATTGACATGGACAGAAAAAAGAGTGAAGGGAGAGAAATCTGTGTTGTAAAAGCTGACATCTCTCTCTGGCAGGGCTCTGCTTTCCTGTTTCCAGCTCCAATGGAAACACCGAAGTGCATTTTGAAGAGACACCATGCTCTTGACGATTTCAAAGGAGACGTACGGATTTGTACAGAAGGCAGGTGGTAGCAAGACAGTTTGCTGACATACCATGATGCTAAATAATCCCGCAAACATGTGTTTTGGAAAAGCATTTCCTTGTTTGTACTCCTGAGCAGATGACTTTTGCAGAACTACTCTTTTTTTTTTTTTATGTAACTCTTGGATTCAGTTATCCCTCTACTTAAAAACTTCATAGTGACAAAGAAAGATTTAGGCCATAGAGGCTTTTGTTTCCACACCACCGACAGCAAATCAAGTAAAGCCATTAATGGTGGAAAAATCTGCTACAAGTTACATCTCTTTAAGTGAATATTCTGACTTGGAGGTCATCTGCAGTAACCTCTGGAAACACAAATAATTTTAGGAGCGGCAAAATTACATAAACGTATGTTCACCTGATGATCTTGACTGTTTACTGGTTGTGGACTAACATCAGGAACAGAGTGTTTTATAACATCCTGTAAAAATTAACTCTTTACATTCTAAACCATTAAATATTTGCCAAAAAAATCTATATTTGAGTGTTTATTGAACCTTTGGATTAATTTAAAGAAATAAATGAATTTGCAAATGTTAGTTTTCATTTGTTTCACATTTGCTACTCTTTTTTTTTTTACTTGTTGCTTAAAAATCACACTGTTGATGTTGAAGTCTCAAAAATTCACAATGTGACTTAAAGCTCCACTTTCCTTTAGTGCACCTCAGTTAAGAAAAGATTTTTTTAATTTTTAAAAGATGCAAGGATCCAAAAGAGAACTACTGACCCAGACCCCAGGCTTCACTATATTATCTGTGTTAGGGACCTAAATGGCTCAGCTACAGCCCTCCATTCTTAAAGTCTTTGTAGCCATGTAAAATGTAAAAAGGAGCAGACTGAAAACAATCTGTAGAGCAGCACGAGTGCATGTATTCATTGCGTTTTTTGCTTGAGAAAACTGACCACAGTGCAGCACAGAGGCCAGAACCACCAGAGGAGAGCCAAGACCAGGAGCAGCATCAGGATGAGCAGAGCTACGGCCAGGATGGTCCCATCAGACTGTAAAAGAGACAGACACGTCAGCATAGGCTGAACACAAAGAGCACAGGATGTAAACTGCCTTTGTAGGAGGTGCTTTTGGTTTTATCGGTCTCTACCTCCACACTCTGTTGGAGTTTTTCTTGCTGTTCCAAGCCCCTGTTAAAGACCAAAAGTCGCTATATCTTAATGTACTCACACAGCTCACGGTGGTAATTGTGACCGAGCTAGAGATGAAACTGAGACCCTCGTTCATGCTGACATAAAGATTTGCTGCCCTGGCAAAGAAAAAGCAAAATATCTCAGCCCTGTTTTGACCTTGAAAGCAGAGCAGAGGGTTTCAGATGAAACCTCATATTTATTTAAATAAATTATACAACTTACATCCCCTCCTCTTCAAGCACCGGGGCGGGGCAGAGAAGATATGTATCTTCCACAACCAATGGCTTCACCACTAGAGAAGCAGAGGGGAAAAGGGTCATGAAAAACAGCAAAAGCAGTGTTCAAGAACCCATACAGGTCCTTAAACAGGTTTTCACCTTTAAATCACCTTTATTATGACATAATTTCGCCAGATTGCAGTAAAATGGATTTACTGACTGATTAGACGTGTCTTCAGTTTAATTCAACAAATATTTGATAAGAGCAGAAACTATGCCTTTGTTAACAGAAGTCGAATAATGTCACATCTTTTACTGTAACTTGATTGACAAGCAATCCGTGAGGACTGCATCTGCAAAACAAGCACTTTGTTGTTTTCCCATCTAAAAGAATCTCAATCCTGCTCAGGAATGCTAATACAAACAATTTCGCCACACTTTTTGTTTTTCTGACAAAATGTAGGTCTTCTCCCCATCCTGCTTGCTGTCCAGAAAAGCGGCTCCAACAAGCATGATCGCGCAAGCCTGTCTGCTTATCCTGGCAAGGCGAGCGCATACCCCAGAACTGAGGAAATCAACACAAGCGGCTGCTCTTCTCTAAAAAAAACACAACGGAGGAGGGAGAGGAAGAGAGGGGAGAGACGGAGGCAGCAAGGCCAAAACAGCTCCATGCCACGACGAACTGGGACAGATGTCAGAGGTTAACTCTGCACCCACCTTGCATTCAGAGTGGCCTTACAGCGTGAAAGCGAAGTTCAAACTTTGACCAGCTCAGAGCTGATTAAACACAATTTGCTGCATTAACAGATTTCCACAATTTAAATCTGTGGTGGATAAAAAGGTTCTGGCAGGCATTTGAAGTCCAAGTCATGATGGTTTATAAGTCAGTTTACTCCCCAAGCTCAGAGAGAGGTCATGTTTAACTGGGAGGTGAAGACAGATGACTAAAGTTCATCTTCAACCACTTAATTATTTGGAGTTATTGCTTAAGATTATGGTTGATTTTTTGAGAGGTTAGTCATTCTCTGTACCATACTATAAATACGGTCATACTGGTTAAATACAGCAGAGTTCTGAAGAATCTTACAGTTGCAGATGGTTACAGACGCTTTTTCCCCAGCCTGCGCTGTGAGTGTTCTCAGGAAAGCATTGTGTAAAGCACAACCATTTGTGTTTAATTAGTTTAGTCCGACTGCCTATGTCTGTGATTGTAACCTTAGATGAACATCAGAAGTCATTTTATGGGTGATCGATGGAGAAATCCTGGTATTTTCACAGGGTTCTATTCATTTTGGGGGGAAATGCCCTTCTTCCCAGGAAAAACATGCTCCTACTTCTAAACCAAGAGGTGGCTAAACTGGCTTAGCTGAAAAATGGTAAACCAGAGGAAACAAGTAAACAAAAATCTTCCCACCTCTCATTAAAAGAAGCCACTGTCCTGATAATATTAGCGGACGCCTGATTAAATAAAGAGAACTCATATTTCAGGTTAATTTAATAAATCCTTGCAAATGCAACATGTGCCCTCTCTTTGGAAAGAAGCTGTCGTGGTTCCTGGCCCTAAAGCTAGTCGCCCAAAAGTTCTCACTGACTTCAGGCCTGTTGCCCTCACCTCAGTTGTGGTGAAAGTCTTTGAAAAACTTATCAGGAATGTGATTATGAAAGAGACTGAACATGAGCTGGATCCAATCCGTTTGCATATAGGCCCAATAGAGCAGTGGAGGATGCACTATTTGTCACGGCTGCCGGAGCGAGCCGCGAGGTGTAAAGGAGGAGGACCCAAGATGCAGGCAGGGTTGAAGAGTGGAGTGAGGATTTATTTACAAGGTGGCAGTGGCAAAAACAAGCGACGAGACATAGGGATTACAAAAGGAACCTAAACTGGGGAAAACTAAAGAGTAACTAACATAATCATGACATAACAAGCCGGGCATGACGAACGGAGAGACGCAGGATAACTTAAACAGACGATCTGACAACGAGCACACACCAACACCCACTATAAATGTCCTTCTCAAAAAATTAGCATATTGTGATAAAGTTCATTATTTTCTGCAATGTACTGATAAACATTAGAGTTTCTATATATTTTAGATTCATTACACACAACTTAAGTAGTTCAAGCCTTAAATTGTTTTAATATTGATGATTTTGGCATACAGCTCATGAAAACCCAAAATTCCTGTCTCAAAAAATTAGCATATTACATCCAAAAGGTTCACTAAACGAGCTATTAACCTAATCATCTGAATCAACGAATTAACTCTAAACACCTGCAAAAGATTCC